>OZ038446.1:3353488-3371004 GCA_964036265.1 Daptonema setosum | reverse complement strand
ACCCTGAACAAGGAGAGATAATGTTTCGAGACAATTTTTGAAGACAAGTTTCAAAGATAATGGTTCAAGATGATGTTTCAAGTAAATGCTTCAAGATAAGTGGATCTAATACACTCTTAAATTTTTAGTTACTTAGATTGATTTTGGCAAGCGATTATCAATGAAAAGATTACAATTCAAATTGCGCGCGCAAAACTTTTCTGAGTAACAAGAAAATATGAATATGCTATACCTGAATGTGCTACATATGCTGCTGTATATGAATATGAATATGAATATAAAATGAATTTATGAATATGAATATATCAATATGAATATGAATATGAATATGAATATGAATATGAATATGCTGTACCTGAATGTTGCGCCACCGACAGTTGGGCGTGAAGTCGAAACAGGAGAGCTCCTGCTGACGTGTGATTTGACCGGTGGACGCTGAAAAATGACTTTAAAAATATTAAAAAATGATAATAAAAAAGACAAGGAAAAAAGACGGTGAAAAATATAAAAATTAGCTAGACGAGTGAGAAAAGTTTGATTATCTCCTAGTCCGGGTTCTACTAACTTGAGGATAATACAGACTCCATTTGAACATCTCATAATCTGGGTTCTAATAACTTGAGGATAATACAGACTCCATTTGAACATCTCCTAGTCTGGGTTCTACTTACTTGAGGATAATACAGACTCCATTTGAACATCTCCTAGTCTCGGTTCTACTAACTTGAGGATAATACAGACTCCATTTGAACATCTCCTAGTCCGGAGCTGAATCCCGTATTGGATCGTTGAGCTGCCTGGTTCACTTGTTGTGGATCCGAGCTGACGGCGGCACGAGTTGACGTACAGCACACTGAGTGAGTGAGTGAGTGAGTGAGTGAGTGAGTGAGTGAGTGAGTGAGTTGAGTGAGTGAGTGAGTGAGTGAGTGAGTGAGTGAGTGAGTGAGTGAGTGAGTGAGCGAGTGAGTGAGTGAGTGAGTGAGTGAGTGAGTGAGTGAGTGAGTGAGTGAGTGAGTCAGTGAGTGAGTGAGTGAGTGAGTGAGTGAGTGAGTGAGTGAGTGATTGAGTTGAGTGAGTGAGTGAGTGAGTGAGTTGAGTGAGTGAGTGAGGGAGTGAGTGAGTGAGTGAGTGAGTGAGTGAGTGAGTGAGTGAGTGAGGGAGTGAGTGAGTGAGTGAGTGAGTGAGTGAGTGAGTGAGTGAGTGAGTGAGAGAGTGAGTGAGTGAGTGAGTGAGTGAGTGAGTGATTGAGTGCGTGAGTGAGTGAGTGAGTAAGTGAGTGAGTGAGTGAGTGAGTGAGTGAGTGAGTGAGTGAGTGAGTGAGTGAGTAAGTGAGTGAGTGAGTGAGTGAGTGAGTGAGTGAGTGAGTGAGTGAGTGAGTGAGTGAGTGAGTGAGTGAGTGAGTGAGTGAGTGAGTGAGTGTGTACCAACATGATGATTGAATCTGTATGGTGAACGAAACAGCTAGTAGCGTCAACGGTGCCAGAATTCGTGCTGGCATCGTAACTTACAGTAGTTCAGTAAGTGATATAAATTCGATGGTCTTATTTTAATATTATTTGTAAGCTCTGAAATAAAGTTTATAAGCTCTAATGGTTATGGAAAAATAAATGGTATTAAATATTTTTGAATACCATCATATCAGTAAATTAAGTATGATAAGCATAAGATTCGTGTGTAGATTTGAATCAGAACAGAATACCGTATATACCTGGTGAAGCCGGCAATGAAACTGAATAAAACCACCTTCAACTATACACTACACCTAAATAATAGAAATTCAATCCTTAATATCAAATTTTAACAAATAAATTTCACAATAAAAAACAAATGAAACAACTAATCGTGTTTTCACTAATCTTATTTTAAATAACAATAGATTACCGAAAATCGTGACCATCAAAACAATGAGTTGACGACACGAAACGGGATATTTTTCGCCGAAGTTTCGACAAAACAAAACGTTTCGATTTCGATTACGCTTTCGCTTTCGATTAACAAAACACTGGCGAGGTGTTTGACCGCAAATCATATGTTTTGACGATATCACGACAATTTTCGCTATTTCACGCGTTCGCCGATAAAAAAATGACCACTTGAGTGTGGGAGATGTCGGTCAAACGCGTGCCTCATTCAATCAGTCAATCAGTCAATCAGTCAAACAATCAAATTATCAATCAGTCAATCAACTCCCAATCAGATAGATACGATGAGAAAAAAGTTTAAGTTGTTTATGAGGATGACAGAATGTTTTTCTGTGATTGATAAAAACGCCGTTCCATCGGCACTCTTCGAGGCCATTTTTCGTTATTTTTTTTACTAAATTTCGAAAATATCCGCAATTCGTCTATCAATGCGGTAAAGTAACCGACTCGATTGTTATGTGAAAATTATGCTACAAGACACTGACGAGCTAATCCTCTAAAGGGAGGGGAATATCGCCAAAGAGGGGGGAATTAATGGTTTTCAGGCAATTTTAGCTACATTTTGAGGAACAAATTCTAAGTTTTTAAAATGCCAAAGAGGGGGGTATTCCGCTAATGCTACAAGATTACGATGCATATTGTTGAAAATTTCCAGCAGTCTTAGTCTGAAGCATTTGGATCGATCAGGATTTTTTTTATCAGAGGGTATTTGTATGGAGCCGTTGCCGATTGCAATTAGGCTTAGGCAAAAGGATCGTAAATCAACCGAAAAATGACGGTGAAAAACTGAAAATTTGAACGCGCGCCAAAGTATGTCCTGAATTCAAATCGCGCGCACCCCAGAAACTTTTCTGACTAACAAGAATTCCTGGTTAGACTATAGTCTCAAGTTATCCCGATCAAGGTTAAAAGTCTTTTTTTTCGGTTCGCTATCGATTTAATTGGTTTGGCGTTGAATCAGTTTTTCTTCCTCGGCTTATTTCACCATAATTTAGCGAACTCTTCAACCACTTCAGGCACGAAAAAACGAGATTTTTTTCATGATTTTCATATATTTACGATTTTATAATACATGATAAAGAAAAGTATAATCATCATGTGTTTGGATTGAGTCGGGGTTGATCGGGTAAAATCCACTCGGTTTGCAAATATTTGTATGCAGTTCATTAAGGAGTTTCTGAAGAGGGGGCCGATGGATCTTGAGAGGCGGGGAGGGGGGTGACGGATAGTTGATAAGGTTGTTGAACGGACGTTTTAAACCATTTATGGTACAGGGTGTCCTTAGTGGACGAGAAGGGGAGGGGAAAATGGAATTCCCCCCTCTTTGGCGATTTTAAAAAGTGCAGTTTGTTCTCCAAGGTGTAGGTAAAATGACTTAAATTCTACGAATTCCCCCCTCTTTGGCAAAATTCCCCTCCCTGTGGAAGATTGGCTCGTCCGCCAGTGCAGGGTGTGCTTTATATATCCTTCTTTCCTTCTTTCTATCCTTTGACATACATTGATCATCATCTTCATCGATATCTTGGTACAGGACGGACGAGCAAACGTTTCCTGAAAGGAGGTTTTTCCCCCAAAAGGGGGAAATTTGATTGTTCGGAAGTGAGTTTCGTTCCACCAACATTAGTGGACAGAGTAGAAGTTAGGAAGCGGCTGAAGAAAGTTCAAGTTGAAAACCTTTCTCACTAGGGTAAACCCGTTGCTACGCAACTGTTTGTTAAGTTTACAAAGCTAATTATTTTAAAATAAATATCATAACCCGTTGCAGATAAATATCACGCGTTAAACTTACCCGATCCTTAAAAATCTGACTTATTTGCTTACGTTTTCGTTTGGATATTAGTTCAAATTAGAGAATTACTGTGAGAAAAACCCATGGAAACCTGACATTGTTCATAACCTAATTCATGACCTGAAATAATAATCTATAGGGAAAATAAGCCTAAATAATTAGTCTTGTCGTAGGATAAGATTAAACACATAATTGACCTCTACACCGTAGTGAAGAGTAGTAGTAACTTAACTTGACCCGACCCGTAATTAATGATTTTATTTGAACAGAGATTTTTTTATTTATGACTCGACATGATACTGTGTAGTGAAGATAAGCTTGAATAAATTGACTTGTCTTAAGATAAGGTCAAACACAAATTTACAGTAAGAAAAACCCGTGGATTTTGTCATCCACTCGTGAAGTTCGGAGTGTTACCGCTTTTTTTGTTCATGAAAGATAATATTTTTTTTCCATCCCGTTGAAAATGCCTAAGATATTTTTATCGACATAATGACCTGACATCAGCTAAGCTAACTTGACTTGATTTTTCAGTAGTGAAACGTTGCAGTAGCTTCAATAATTTGACCCGATCCGTAATTAAAGAATCGATTTGAACAAAGAATTTAAGTCGGACCTCTGATCAGTAGTGAATTGTAGCAGTAGCTTAAATAATTTTACTCGATCCGTAATTAATGAATCGATTTAAACAAAGAAGTTAAGTCGAAAAAGATTGATTCAGTAGTTAAAGGTTGCAGTAGCTTAAATAATTTGACCCGATCCGTAATTAAAGAATCGATTTGAACAAAGAATTTAAGTCGGACCTCTAATCAGTAATGAATTGTAGCAGTAGCTTAAATAATTTTACTCGATCCGTAATTAATGAATCGATTTAAACAAAGAAGTTAAGTCGAAAAAGATTTTTCATGGTGGTATATGTTAATGATTCCCGATGTATGTAGATAAATACATTAAAAACAATGGCACCGTGGCACAAAATTTACGGCACCTTCAGTTGAGATCAGTTCAGTTGAGGTTGATATATCAAGATCAGCATATTGGGAACAACCTTCGAGGGTGTCGATGACTATCTCCCCTCAACTTTTATGAGAGAAGGTGATGATGATAGGATTCGAGGTTTCTGATGATAATGAGCAAAAGAGTTTTTCAGCGTTTCACTTTTGATATTTATATCGATTCATCGGGCGGACATACCTACCTACCTACCCACCGACAAGTTCGTTTTAATATATAAGATTCGTTCTCGATTACATGACGTATGCTTCAAGTTAATCATGAACTGAAAGGAATCTATCTATCCATCCATTAATCCATCCATCTATCCGTCAATTCACTCATCCATCCATCCATCCATCCATTCATTCGTCCATCCATCCATCTATCCATCCATCCATCCATCCATCCATCCATCCATCCATCCATCCATCCATCCATCCATCCATCCATCCATTCATCCATCCATCCATCCATCCATCCATCCATCCATCCATCCATCCATCCATCCTTCCATCCATCCATCCATCCATCCATCCATCCATCCATCTATACACTTATCCATCCATTCATCCATCCATCCATCCATCCATCCATCCATCCATCCATCCATCCATCCATCCATCCATCCATCCATCCATCCATCCATCCATCCATCCATCCATCCATCCATCCATCCATCCATCCATCCATCCATCCATCCATCCATCCATCCATCCATCCATCCATCCATCCATCCATCCATCCATCCATCCATCCATCCATCCATCCATCCATCCATCTATACACTTATCCATCCATCCATCCATCCATCCATCCATCCATCCATCCATCCATCCATCCATCCATCCATCCATCCATCCATCCATCCATCCATCCATTCATCCATTCATGCGTCGCACAGATACATACAGAAGTGCTTGAGATTTTGCGGGATTTAAATAAACATCACGTCAATGTTTATTACTACATAGTTTAAGTGTATTATGTATGAGATAGTTGAATATGGAGTTTGGGATTTATCTGGCGATTGGTTTGGGGTTGATGGATAAGCGATTATCTATAACGATTGTCTTTGAAGAAACAGGTGTTGCCAAGCAAGTGTTTGTGTGGCTGGAAGGCGGAACTGATGATATGGTCGATTGAGTTAGTGAGTGAGTGGGTGAGTGAGTGAGTGAGTGAGTGAGTGAGTGAGTGAGTGAGTGAGTGAGTGAGTGAGTGGATGAGTGAGCCAACAACAACAACAACTACGATAAAAACAACAACAACAACGACAGCATCAACAACAACCGCAACAACAACAATAAAAACGTTAGCTGTAAGAATCAAAATCAGATGATCTGCACTGAACTTTCAACATGTCAAACATAGCCTATTTAGGCTCCCCATTACAGTGCTTCTTAATGAGCTATATTATACTCGTTAGTAATAGGCTTAGGCTTAGAAATGAGCTTACTGCTTAGGCTTAGTAATGAGCCTAGGCTTAGTAATGAGCTTAGGCTGAGTGACCGGCTCATATTTTGGGTGGAGCATAAAACTTCGATTTCAGATAAGGCTTAGGCTTAGGCTGAAGTGTTGGGGTCGGCTTGAGCGTGAAAGATGTGAAATATCCGTCGTAGAACTCAACGTTCGAAATCGAGCTCAAAACAAAATGAGTAAGTACTGGTTTGCTCGGTGGCGCATATGTATACATACATACTTAAGTATACTAGATCTATTTGTTTTGATTTTATTCGCGTTGTTGGACGGGTGGATGCGAAACGATTATTGCGTTTACATATGAAATTGTTATAGGATAATATTCATTTCAGACTAAATTCGGACGCCTGATAAGCTGCGAACATATAGGTGAAGACGGGATATATTGCAACAAACAATTTGAAATTGTCTGGTAATTAAGTTCCCAGGCAGGAATTTTTTTTGGCGGGAATTAATTTTTTTTGGGATTCTCAGTTTTTGGGTCGGCGACCTCAATTCACATTAATTTAGAAACTTTTTCGAAAATTTTGTTTCAGATTTGAGTTCTCCATCAAATTTGGAGCCTACATTCCCATCTTCACCTATATGTTTCTGCTCCACAATTGGTTTTGATGTTTGTTGGACAACTATACCGTAATTGAAAAGGTAACTATATCTTGGTATCAAAAACTTAATTCGCATAACGGCGTATATTGTCATGTAAAAATTCATTTTTCAGTTAAATTTGAACGCATTCTGACTTCCCAGTTACCCAGAAATCCTGAAAAGACCTTTTAATTTCCATGTACTTCATTTTCATTATCATGTCAAATCAAACGTAACTTTATCATTAATTATCTTTTTCATGAGAAAATCCAATTATTAAAAAAACATTTTCTTCAAAGATACAAAAATACATCACAACAGATAACAGAACGGCGAAAACAGGTAAGTTAAATCAAAACAGGACACATTTATGAGCACTAGCGGACGAGAAGGGGAGGGAAAAGTGGATTTCCCCCTCTTTGGCGGTTTCAAAAAGTAGAATTTGTTCTTTAAAGTGTACGTAAAATAACCTAATTTCGGCGAATTCCCCATCTTTGGGGGAGATTCCCCTCACTTTGGAAGTTTGGTTCGTCGGCCAGTGTTTATGAGCACAAAGGTGGCTTTTAGAGTCGTTTTGAAGAAGTCCCATCAACTAGGCCCTAGTACACCAGCGGACGAGAACGGGTGGGAAAAATGAAATTCCCCCCTCTTAGGCCTTTTCAAAAAGTCAACTTTGTTCTTTTAAGGTGTAGGTAAAATGGCCTGAAAACTGCCAATTCCCCCTCTTTGAGGAAATTCCCCTCCCTTTGGAGGATTCGCTCGTCTGCCAGTGACTTGGGGTGAGCCACAGCGGGCACCCCTGAGGTAATTTTTTTCCAGTTGACCTTCTCATGAAAGAATGGGATGGGTAGGCTGGTATTTTTGCCAGCTAAAACCAAACTGACTCCAACCTACAAAAACTCTACTCTACAGCGGGCTCGTCATGTAACTACGCGTTCATACACGTGTCATGTGAAAACCAATTCTCATACAATACAAATAAACTTTTTCACTATAAACGAAAACAATCATCAAATCACCTCATGAAATAATTTTTCAAAATGAGGAAATTCATGCACAAAATCACGAAAAAAAAACGATCACTGCTCGACTTTGTACTTTTTCCGGAGTGGCTCGAGTTTCTGCTCCAGCTCGGTGGTGGCTTTCTCAATCTGGTAGTTCTTCGTGACAAGACCGACCCAGCTGAAAGTTAAATTCATATATTTTTTTAAATAAAACTCATTGGATGTTAAAGGCAAATGGATCTACCTTCAACATCAGCAGCTGCAACAACAACATCTATATCCATAACAACAAAACAATCAACAACAACAATAACAACAACAACAACAACAACAACAAAACAACAACAACAACCACAACAACAACAACCACGAAAACCGTAATAACAACAACAACAATAACACAAACAAAAAACAACAAACTCGGACTCCAGTCGTTTCATTTTCTCCCCGGCTTCGGTCTGTGACTGTTTCCTCTGCACGTGCACCTCCTGTATCTCACTCCGAGATGCCAACAACAACCACAACAACAACAACCACGAAAACCGTAATAACAACAACAATAACAATACAACAACAACCAACTCGGACTCCAGTCGTTTCATCTTCTCCCCGGCTTCGGTCTGTGACTGTTTCCTCTGCACGTGCACCTCCTGTATCTCACTCTGAGATGCCAACAACAACAACAACAACCACGAAAACCGTAATAACAACAACAACAACAACAACAACAACAACAACAACAATAACAATACAACAACAACCAACTCGGACTCCAGTCGTTTCATCTTCTCCCCGGCTTCGGTCTGTGACTGTTTTCTCTGCACGTGCACCTCCTGTATCTCACGTCTGAGTGCCGCCAGCTCGTGCTGAGCCACGCGCATCACCTGAAATAAAAAAAATTTGGTGAAATGAAAAATTTTAAAACCAATTATCGGTATTGCAATTCAATCCGGTGAGTCAGTTTAAACTTGTTTCTCATAAAATCTCGAGAAAATAAAAACACGAGGGTGAAAAAAACAAAAGATCTGTCACTGTTGGTTTCAGTTGGCGAATGCCAGCAATGCACTGTAATGAACAAAAATAGGACAAATCCCACCTTTTCCAGTGTGTCATTGTAGGATTTCCAGGATTCGGGCGCGTATTCCTCCATTACCTCCAGGTTGGCTAATCTATAAAAATAAACATAGAAAATCTTCAATCACGATAAAAACTCCGCGGAACCAAAAATTGTACAAACGTAAGCAGAAATTTGAAGTAAACAGAAAATTTCTGAACTGGAATAACATTTACTCAAAAAAAAAAATTCAAAAAAAGAAAAAGAAACATCTTTTCGCAAAAAGTTTTACACACAAATTGACTTAACGAAGCATTTAACCTATTATTTACAGTAACTCAAATATAAATAATGGCGCACATTTGAGATATAAAAAAACAGAACCTGACAGCCTGGTGTTCCAACTGGGCATTGCTGTTGGCCACGGATTCCTGCCACGCGTTTACGTCAGTCATGCGGCCTGAAAACTTACAAAGTTTATCCTCAACTTTTTTTTTGGAAAAATTCGACAACATGTGCAATGGTAAAACATAATTATTAAATATAAGAATCAAAATTTCAGCAAAAGGACAGTGCTCCATTTTTGTTTGTTAGAATGGTAAGGCCCTCGATACATAACATCTGAACTAGCGGACGAGGGAACAACGGAAAAGTGGAATTCCCTCCTTTTTGACGATTTCAAAAAGTATAATTTGTTGCAGGTGCTCTTTGACGAAATTCCCCTCCCCTTGGAGGATTAGCTTGTCCGCCAGTGTCCGAACCACATGAGGAAAAGGTTTTGGACATTCGACCAGCTCTCCACAGGATTCGTTTCGCCACTTCAGCCTCAAAGTCGGCTTCAAACTGGAGCACTAGTACCAGTTTGGTAAACGTATATCTACGTAACGCGTACGCTCCCTTGCGTAACCAACCTTACCCAGCAGCCGAGAGTCGAACCCGGAACATTGCGCTTCAAAGTCTAACACTTAACCACTTAACCAATCACTATTTAAATTCCCAACCTGAAGACGGTCCGGGCAGTTCGTAACGTTTCATCGACAGCAGCTCCATCGGCTGTCGCGACTGGATGCGCTCGAATTCTGTCTTCATGATGTCGGTCTGAAAAATATCGAGATTCATTTAGAATGATGAACTGAAAATCTATTCATGAATTGAGTTGAAGAAAACACAGTTTATGTCCCGTGCTCCATAATTTGTTTATTCGATTGGAATTTTTTTGGAATAGAACGATTTTGTTAAATAGAAGAACAAGACTGGACTGGCGGACGAGCTAATCAAACAAAGAGAGGGGAATTTCTTCAAACAGGGGGAATTGACAGTTTTCAGGCCATTTTACCTACACCTTAGGAAGCAAATTCTACTTTTTGAAAACGCCAAAGAGGTGGGAATTTCACTTTTTCTGCCCCTTCTCGTCCGCTAGTGCTGGAAAGTATAGAGATTTATTAGAATGATGAACTGAAAAACTATTCATGAATTGATTTGAAGAAAACACAGTTTATGTCCCGTGCTCCATAATTTGTTTATTCGATTGAAATTTTTTAAATAGAACGATTTTGTTAGATAGAAGAACAAGATAGCACTGGCTGACGAGCTAATCCTACAAAGAGAAGAATTTCTTAAAACAGGGGGAATCGGCATTTTTGTTTGACGCCATTTTACCTACACCTTAAGGAACAAAGTCAACTTTTTGAAATTGCCGAAGAGGGGGGATTCTACTTTTCCCTCCCCTTCTCGTCCGTTAGTGGTGGGGTTGTTCTGTCAGTACTACTCTTTTCGAGATGAGGTCTATCGTCTTTTTCATTTCTGTACTTAGACCCCGTCTTACAGAAGTTGGCCAACTAGACAACAAACTCCGAAGGGAGGGGAATCTTTCCAAAGAGGTTTGAATTGGCAGAAATTAGGTTGTTTTACCTACACCTTGAGGAACAAAAGTCAATTTTTGAAACTGCCGAAGAGGGGGAGGAATTCGAAATTTCCCTCCCTTTATCGTCCGCTAGTACAAGATTGTAACCTCGAATGCACTCGCTGATGTGGCTGGCAAATGAGCCAAGTAGTCTCGACTCGGTCGGAAACGTTTGCATTCTTCTTCGATCAGACTGATAGCCTAAAAAACCCAAATATTATAGCTTCTCAGAGGTTTCTTGATATTAGAATGTTACCCGTTATATTAGAAGCTCATTCATTTCCATACTCACTAACTTACTACCTGACTGACTGACTCACTTGATCAATCACAGACGGAACCACTCCCTCACTCACTTATTTTCTTCTCAATCATTCAAGTTCTCACTCACTCACTCATTCAGTCACTAACTCTTACTCACTGACTCACAAACTCAGTGACTATCTGACTCACTCACTAACTCAAACAGTCACTCACGCAGGGATGGACCGCTGGGGGGGGGGGGGGGTAAGGGGGGTTACCCCCCACTTTTCAGGGTCGGCGGGTAGCCTACCCCTCCCCCTAGACAAAAATGTAGGTCGCCTACCCCCTCCCCCCCTACTCGAAATTTTTGAAAAAATCGGCCTCAAAACCTCGATTTTGAGGCTCATTTTTCAAAAAATTTTGGCTGTGAGAATTTTTTTCGAACAAACACGGTTTCTGGGTCAATTTTATTGGTTAAAACCTGAAAAACCGGTACATGTGATGGATGTTTATACCCTATAATAGAAGATTTTTTTAAAGCAAAAACAAGCAAAAAACAAGCGTTTTATGCGAAAAAAATTTTTTTCTACCCCACCCCCACCCGACCTTACCCCCCCCCCCACTTTTCGGACAGGTCGGGTAAAATGGGATTTTCTGTCGGCTACCCCCCCCCCCCCCCACCCCCTGCAAAACGCCAAAAAACCCGGCCCACCCCTGAGTACCAGAATCCAAAATTAAATAGTTAAAAGAGAGACCCTGGTTGAGAAAAATGTGAAAAAGACTTTTTATCAAAAAATTACCAAAACTTTGTTATTCAGCGGTATACCTGTTCTGCACACCAGGACATTTTCAAAGGCTTAGGCTTTGCAGATTTGGTGTTGCAGGTTTTTGGTGTTGCAGAACAGATATTCCGTTATTCTGGCATGAAAAAAAAATGGTTGATCAATGGACCCACCAACCAATTGTCGCGATGCCTCATCGAATCCGGTATCAATATAGGGCAGTGCATCGACCAACAAAGCCGGATCCGAACCACCGGAAGCTCCCGCCGCCGGTAGAGCTAATTTCTTCACGTCGGCTTTCTGATCGGACATTTTGTCGACTTTCGAAAGTTTGACTGAAATTTACATATTTTTCGTTTATTCGTCTACATTCTCCTCTCCTAATGCCATTGATACAAGTATATAGTACCATGTAGTAAAGTTAGACCTACGTGCAAGGTTGTACATAGGTGAAGCTAATTGCTAAAGCTAATGTTTCACTGTTGGAAAAACATGTCAGTGCTTGTGCTAAGTCCTAAAAATCAAGTCAACTGAACTGAATCAAATTAAAAACCCAAGTAATTCACGACTTTGTGAAATTGAAGAGAAAACAAGCAAATAGACCAAATTTCCCCAATTTTTTCATGATTCGCACCGCTTTTATTCGCAGAATATAAGTGTCAGTACAAGAGAAGTAAAACAGTATGATGAATGGAATATAATAATAGTGTGATGTATTAATTTCATATGAGTCCCGTAATTAAATTTAGCAATAACCAATAAAATCAGTGATATTTTTCTGACATCAACAGTACAAAATCTCGATTACAAAAACTGGATCGAAATTCCAATCATTTTTGTACTTCCGAGAGATAGTTCTAGTTACCAGAAATTACATTAGCGCAGAAAAAAATTCCGAAAAATACCGCGTTTTGAGTTAGTACAACATCAATGCATGTGATGAAAAGCAAAAAGGCAAAAGTTTTGATACCACCAGATGATTTGCAGCAGAGGTGGGCCGCTGGGGGGGAGGGGGTTACCCCACTTTTCAGGGCCGACGGGTAGCCTACCCCCTCCCCCTAGACAAAAACTTTAGGTCGCCTACCCCCTCCCCCTACTCGAAATTTTTGAGAAAATCGACCTCAAAACCTCGATTTTGAGGCTCATTTTTCAAAAAATTTTGGCTGTGAGAATTTTTTTCGAACAAACACGTTTTCTGGGTGAATTTTCTTGGTTAAAACCTGAAAAAAAACCGGTAAATGTGATGTTTATACCTTACAATAGAAGATTTTTTAGTAAAAAAAACAAGCAAAAAACCAGGCTTTTTTCTACCCCTACCCGACCTTACCCCCCACTTTTCGCGGTGGAGGGGGGGGGGGGGGGTAAACTGAGATTTCAAAATTCTACCCCCCACCCCCTGCAAAACGCCAAAAAACCCGGCCCACCCCTGATTTGCAGTAGTAACAATTTTTTTCAGAATCATCGATAAAATGTATGAAAAAATATAACAGTGAGCACTAGTCATTGAAGTAAGGTAAATCGAATACGAGTGTTAACAGAATATGCATCCAACATATAAACGTATAATTCCTCAAATAAATTTTAAATTGCTTTGCTATTCTACAAATACTCGTATCCTACAAACAGAAGCATTTAATGTACATTTACCTTTAATATTATAATGAATTGAAACTGAATGAGCGCCGATTGGTGATTCGAATCTATAGATGTTATGTTTGCATATCTTTCTAGCAATAAGAGGCACACATTCATTCTAATTGATTATGATAAACCTTTCCAATTGGAAACTTGCGGTTCTAGGAAACTCACGCCACGAAAGTGAACATATGAAATAATATTTACCTTTTGTGCGACTGGTTATTTCACTATTGTGACTTGGTATCCTACTTTGCTATTATGGCATAACAACTGAACTGGTAGATAAATTCCTCGCAATCCGGGATCATGCTTAGTGTTAATGGTTTTTGAAATGAGGTTTATCAAAATCAAAAAAGTATATAAAAATCAGCAATAAAAAATCACAAATGCTGTTCACACCACTCGTTTAGACAGTTGAAGCAGTCCTGCTGGTATTTGGCGTTCATATCGGCCGTCTGTTTCAGCCACTGCTTGAATAGATCCTCGTCTTTCTTCAGCAGGAGGAATTGGCCGAGTAGCACGTAGGCCTGAAAATGATTGAATTGAAAAAGGGGGTAAAACAAATCACAAAAGAAAAACGATTATGGAGTTTGCATTTCGGCTGAAATTAAGGTAACTTGTCCTGGCAGTAGGCATCAGCTAATATATAGATTCAAATAGTATTTCTATCGGGTGGATCAGATGTGCACATAAGCAATGAATTTTCGTACGTTCAATGCGTGTTTCCTATGCTGTGCAAACTTCACGTGTACTTTTTTTTATAGATTTTTATATATAATTTAACGCGCCAAAAGCAGATTTGAATTCAGATGTTTTTTACTACGGTGCGCTCAGTGAGTAGTCTTGAGGAGTACCCAAAGCCAAAATAGTTATGTTACGTTCGAAGGACCAGAAACTAATGAGTCTCATAATTTTGAACATGTTTTTACACAAATCTTTTGATGTAGATTAAATTAAAAATGCTTTCGTCATTCAGTTGGGTTGGGTTCCTCTTAAATCCATGTCATCGAAACAGAATCTTGAAGGACAGGGAATATTTTAACAGAAAAGCCCTTCAATGCCAACCTTATCGAATCCCTCCTTGGCCAGTACTTCTCCGTACTTGGCTCCAATACCGGCGATCGTGGTGACTTCCTTATCGCCCATCGGCTCGCCGACGAAGTCCTGGTGCTTTACTGATGTAGTCGGCATGGTTGAGTTTGAATGGGAATTTAAGCGTGTAGATTTGTGAGTTTGATATCTGAAAACAACTGATTTGTGAGTTTGATATAATGCAACTAATAGGTTTGATATGTGAAAGTGACGTTAATAGATTTTTAGGTTTGACATATGAAAACAATGGATTTGTGAGTTTGATATCTGAAAACATTGGATTTGTGAGTTTGATATATGAAATTAATAGAGTTTTGTGAGTTGGACACCGAAAAATAATGGATTTGTGAATTTGATGTAAGAAATTGATAGATTTATATATTTGAAACCTGAAAATAATGGATTTGTGATCTTGAGATTTATATCTGATGCTTGAAAACAATGGTTTGTTAGTTTGATATTTGAAAATAGTGGATTTTGCGTGGTTAACATCAGAATTGAGTAAGTTGTATGTTTGAAATCTCAAATTAGTGATTTTGCTATCTGAAACTGATGAATTCACGACCCTGACATCATTTTCGAACGGTTTGGCTTTGGCATTATCAACAATGAGACATGTAAACGTGTGCATTAAAGCGACTGACTGACTAACAGTCATAGAATATAACACTAGCGGACGAGAAGGGGAGGGAAAAGTGGAACTCCCCCTCTTTGGGAAATTCAAAAAAGATAATTTGTTCACTAAGGTGTAGGTAAAATGGCCTGAAAACTTCCGATTCCCCCCTCTTTGGTGAAATTCCCCTCCCTTTGGAGGATTAGCTCGTCCGCCAGTGGAATATAATAACATGACCTTTCGTGCCGACGTAATGAGATAGAATATTCAAATGCGCGCGCGCAATCTCTGTATAGTGTTGATATTATAACGCAACACTATGCAATGACTCTTATACTAACGGACCTTAGGTAAAACGTGGAATTCCCCTCTCTTTGGCGAGTCAAAAAAAATTATTCACTAACGGTCGAGTAAAATGGCCTAGCAACCTCACAACAGGGTTATTTTTAGTTACACAATTTTGTGGAGACTTACATATCTCACTTTCTCTCAAAAATTTCCATGGGCCATGTTCTTGCCTGAGGTATGCAATAAACAAAAGAACAAAAACACAAAATACAAATAAACATCACGAAAATATCAGCAGTAAACCGAGCATGGTGATGTTTCGATGTTTCGTCTTCGGCGAATTCGAAACGAAACGAAATCACCCCGACTCAGACTGCGAGCCGAGAAACGGCGAAAACCAATGAGTCATCCGAAATCCCACAACTCCCGACGTTTTTATACTGGCAAGCTGTATTTTTGCACGCAGCAGCATTTCATTGCATTTCGTAATAAAAAAATGATGATAATTCAAAGAATATATAAACTAATTATTCAATAATTAGCAACCAATCAAAGCATGTACTATATGTTGTGAAACGTGAATTAATGATCAATGGTCAGAAAGCGGGGGGTTTTTCACCAAAAGAGGGGAATATCACCGTCTCAAATTCACCGCTGTGTAAACTGGCGTATAACACGAAACAACATGTTGCGTCATGTAAAGTAATGACAAGATTAAGTGAAACATGTAACGTTGTTGTTTCAGTGTTTACACCACATAGAAATGCAAGTTGCAGATAGTAACAGAATATAACAGACGGTCACCTCAGCGCGCGCTCCTCCTCCCCTTCCACCCCCTCCTAAGCCTAAGCCTAAATGAAATAGGGTACTTCTCTAAGCCTAAGCCTAAATGAAATAGGTTACTTCTCTAAGCCTAAGCCTAAGCCTAAATGATATATTCTCTAAGCCTAAGCCTAAGCCTAAGCCTAAGCCTAAGCCTAAGGAAAGATAATTATTTAAGCCTAAGGGAATTCTCTAAACAAAAATCCGCCACTTGGTGTACAGCTGTGGTTCAATGGTGCAACGGTTGCGTTCACTGTGTGCATTTTTTTCAAGTTTTTTTTACATTTTATCAATTTCATCAGAATAATAATTTTTTATCACTCAGTATTCTTGTTTTATTTTTCACCACAATAAATTCTAATTTGCCGCAACTCCATTGTGACTGCGTCCATCTGATCTTTGTTTGGGGGTTAGTGAACACAAGCCGTACGCGTCTGACCCGTGCAACATGTTAAGACGTGTTTTCGACAGGGGCGTGTGAGAAGAGGGAATTCACCTAAGGTATGGAGTTAATTCACATTTTTTGTTTCTATGATAAACCAATGAGCACCATATGCTTTAAAAATCCGTGTCCCCTAATTATAATGATCGACAACGTCTAATGGGCCGCCACTGTGATTTACAATGACTCTTTTGTGATTAACAATCATTCTTTTGTTATTTACAATGAATCTTATGGGATTTAAATTGACACTTTTGTGATGAACCTTGAATCTAATGTGATTTACTTCAATTCTAATGTGATTTAAATTGTCTCTTTTGTGATTAAAAATGAATCTTTTGAGATTAACAATGAATCTTATGTGATTAACAATCAATCTTTTGTGATTAACAATTAATCTTATGTGATTTACAATGACTCTTATGGGATTTTCATGGAATCTTTTGGGATTTTCATTGGCTCTTTTGTGATTAACATTGAATCTATTGTGTTTTACATTGAATCTAAAATGTAATTTACATTGACTCTTTTGTGATTAACAATGAATCCTTTGTGATTAACAATGAATCTTTTGAGATTAAAAATGAATCTTTTGAGATTAACAATGAATCTTATGTGATTTACAATGACTCTTATGTGATTTTCATGGAATCTTTTGGGATTTTCATTGGCTCTTTTGTGATTAACATTGAATTTATTGTGATTTTCATGGAATTTATTGTGATTTTCATGGAATCTTTTGAGATTTTCATTGGCTCTTTTGTGATTAACAATGAATCCTTTGTGATTAATAATGAATCTTTTGAGATTAAAAATGAATCTTTTGAGATTAAAAATGAATCTTATGTGATTTACAATGACTCTTAT
>OZ038446.1:3341452-3348952 GCA_964036265.1 Daptonema setosum | reverse complement strand
TGTCTGAAAATAGTTTGACAGCCTCACGCGTAATGCCATCATGCGAAAGATTGATTACATTTTCTCTATGAAAAAACGGTTGCCAATCGGCTTCGCTTCGATGTTCGATGAAGATTTTTGGAAGATTAAAAATTAGAATCTTTGAAGAGGCATTCAACAAACTTGATGACAGTCGACTCCATATGGCCATCTTTCTGGTATGGTCTGCCTAGTCCAGTGCGTAGGGCGTCGGACTTGAAAACTGGTGAACCTGGTTCGAAACCTGACTTGAGACACAGAACCTGGCACGTTGCTCTGTGCTGGTATCTGCCATCGCCCGTCAGTTCACTAACGGACAAAAAGGGGTGGGAAAAGTGAAATTCCCCTTTCTTTGGGATTTTTTACGTAGAGTTTGTTCTCTAATAAGTAGGTAAAAGCTCTCAAAAACTGCCAATTCCCCCTTTTTGGCGAAATTTCTCTCCCTTTGATTTGAAGGATTTGCTCATCCGTCAGTGAAAGAGTTTATTCAGAATCTCTGGCCACTATAAAAACCCCATTGTGATCTGGTACTAGTACTGGTGCCGTGTTGACTTCAATAACGAAAAAATCCAAAAAAATCGTATGATTTATTCGGTAATCGCTTTGCAAATTGTATCACGGAATCACAGCCTCAAGCGTGATGCCGGGAACGATTAATTTAATTTTTCTTTATAAAAACCATTGCCAATCGGCTTGGCTTCGATGTTCAATGATGTTTTCAGATTTACGTTAGTATTTTTGAAGAGACTTTGAATGACAGACATTATGTGTGACTCGAAATTGTGTTTGCCATGTTTGAATTCATTTGAATATCTTACTGTTAATCAGGATTTATTGTTACTCGATAGTCGTATACAATATGACCACCTTCTTTTTCATTACACCAATCTTTACGGGTTCTGACAGCGAAAAATGCTCTCAGTGGCAGTTTTGCAGTTCTGCTCGCCATTTCCATTGATAGCATATCTTTGAGTTCTTCTTCTGTATTGATTTCGTGGGAATAATAGTTCCTTAAATTTTCTTCAAAAACAGTAATCAGAAACATTCAAGTCGGTTGATCGTGTCGGCCAATCCGTGGTACCACCATGTCGACCCATTACGTTAAGTGATCGTGTATCCCAGGCACTGGCGGACGAGCTAAACTTCTAAAGGGAGGGGAATCTCTCCAAAGAGGGGGGTGTGCGGATCAGCAGAAATTAGGTCATTACATGTTAGCTAACAAATCCAACTTTTTAAACAGCCAAAGAGGGGGGGAATTCCAGTTTTCCCTCTCCTTCTTGTCCGCTAGCATGCACCCACTGAACGTGCCCAGTGTGGTGGGGCGCCGTCAGCTTGCACGACCATTCACGAACTCTTTGATATTTTCGTTAGTAAAGAATTTGGTGATTTGAATTTTGGCTTGCGTGCTATTGGTCCATGCGCACAGTAACTTTTTTGCCTCCGTCCAAATAATTACCACCTCCTTACAACTCTTCATCACCTCCTTCCAAATACTTACCACCTCTGTCCAAATAAATACTTACCACCTCCATTCAAATACTTAAAACCTCCGTCCAAATACTTACCGCATCCGTCCAAATACTTACCACCTCCGTCCAAATACCTACCGCCTCCGTCCAAATACTTACAACCTCCTTCCAACTCTTCATCACCTCCTTCCAAATACTTACCACCTCCTTCCAAACACTTATCACCTCCGTCCAAATACTAACCACCTCCTTCCAAAAAATTACCACCTCCGTCCGAATACTTACCACCTCCGTCCAAATACTTACCACCTCCGTCCAAATACTTACCACCTCCGTTCAAAATACTTACCACCTCCGTCTAAATACTTACCACCTCCGTCCAAATACTTACCACCTCCAACCAAATACTTACCGCCCCCGTTCAAATACACACCACCTCCGTCCAAATACTTATCACCTTCGCGCAAGTACTTACCACCTCCGTCCAAACACTTACCACCTCCGTCCAAACACTTACCACCTCCGTCCAAATACTTACCACCTCCTTCCAAATACTTACCACCTCTGTCCAAATACGTACCACCTCCTTCCAAATACTTACCACCTCCGTTCAAATACTTACCACCTCTGTCCAAATACTTACCACCTCCGTCCAAATACACACCACCTCTGTCCAAATACTTACCACCTCCGTCCAAATACTTACCATCTCCGTCCAAATACTTACCTCATCCGTCCAAATATTTACAACCTCCGTTCAAATACACACCACCTCCGTCCAAATACTTACCACTTCCGTCCAAATACTTACCTGTCCAAACTCTTACCACCTTGCCACCTGGATGTAAAACCCGATTTGTTGATTGTTTTGTGGAGAAAACTTAATGAGGGCTTCATTGCATCGGATAATGTTGCTTCAACACTAAATATTTTACAAAACACGACTTTACCTATGTACTGTATTCATTCTTGCTTATCTTAACGTCATGAAATGTCAATGAGTTGAGCTTTCATTGAGCTGAAAACAAGTTTGTCAGCGTTGTGCTTGCTCCCACGGTACTCTGGCGGCCGAGCAGATAGTTATGGGATGCCAATTTTTTCAATAACTTTTTAAGATCATGTTTATATATATCGCTTCGAAGTTTACTCGGACAATTGCGAACTGTAAATTAAGTGATTGTTAGCACAACACAAAAATGCAGTTCAATTCTGTTCTCTTAAAGCCAGCCTTCTTCGCGCAATTGCCTTTTATGTTCAGTATTGTTTTGCAGGATAAACTATATCAGGAAATATCTGTGTAAGGAAAAATCACTTGTAAAAAATTCTTTATCTGCCCGACTCATGCATTCTTTTCGCCTACAAGGAAACCAAAGATGGTCAATCTTCAATGCTATGAAAATTGTTGGGCCGATGATGCTGATATCTTCATTCGGTTAGTTCCTCAAGCTCGAGACTGACTGACAAACTGAAACGGACTGAATGACTGACTGACTTACTGACTGACTGACTGACTGACTGACTAGCTGAATGAATGAATGAATGAATGACAGGTGGCGTGACTGATGGTTTTGACTGTTTTGGCGGCCGCCTTGCTTGGTATTACGATGGATACTGTACTATTCTGTTCACCAATACGGCGAATTGGGCCTCCGCTTCCTGTCATTGCCGGTCGGGAATTCCAGGTACACGTCGGTCAGTCCGTCAGTCAGTCAGCCAGTCAATCAATTAGTCAGTCAGTCAGTCAGTCAGTCAGTCAGACAGTCAGTCAGTCAGCCAGTCAGTCAGTCGGTCACTCAGTCAGTCAGTCAGTCAGTCAGTTAGTCAGTCAGTCGGTCGGTCAGCCACATGAATTATTACAATAAACTTCAACTGTAGTTTAAAAAAATGTTGAATTGATTACTTAGTTTTCAATAATAAAAATGATGAGTTGCTTTGGAGTTCTTTTCGCAGATTGAAGAAGCAAAGTTACTTAACGAATAGGAGGAAAGTGATTTATAAAACTGCAACTTGTACTATTTATGCGCAAAGTCATTCAAAAATGCACATCAAGTTATAACAGAAAAATAAGCCATAACATTCGCTGTTTAGTTTTTTATAGCTCCTCTCAAAAAACTTAATTACCTTCAGTATGATAATTAATTCAAATAAAAAAACTAATTTGAGGATTCTCTGATGGTCAACTTTGGACGGATCCTGATGTCGATCTTAATGAAGGCAATGGAAAACAGCTGAAAGACATAATACCTAATGCTGGTGTTGTTGTTGTTTTTGTTGTTTTTGTTGTTGTTGTTGTTGTTGTTGTTGTTGTTGTTGTTGTTGTTGTTGTTGTTGTTGTTGTTGTTGTTGTTGTTGTTGTTGTTGTTGTTGTTGTTGTTGTTGTTGTTGTTGTTGTTGTTGTTGTTGTTGTTGTTGTTGTTGTTGTTGTTGTTGTTGTTGTTGTTGTTGTTGTTGTTGTTGTTGTTGTTGTTGTTGTTGTTGTTGTTGTTGTTGTTGTTGTTGTTGTTGTTGTTGTTGTTGTTGTTGTTGTTGTTGTTGTTGTTGTTGTTGTTGTTGTTGTTGTTGTTGTTGTTGTTGTTGTTGTTGTTGTTGTTGTTGTTGTTGTTGTTGTTGTTGTTGTTTTTGTTTAAATTTTTTTGCGTTTTAGAACATGGATGTTTCCATAGGCGGTTACCAAACTGATGAAAGAACAAATAAATCGGATCATTGGGTTTGGGGTGACCCAATTAGTGGTTGGTGAGACCTGGATTTCAAGAACAATCACAAAATTTTTACAAATTTTTTATTTTACTAATTCATAAATTTTTAATATCATCATCTCAAAAAAGTTCACGCTAACTTGAGATTGTGATTTTCACGATGCCAAAAAACAGAATGAGTTTTTTTCCATTGTTACGCATGGATATCAGTTCGAAATTTGAAATTATTTTATTAGTTTGTTCATATTTTCTCGAATGTTGGACACTAACTTTCTATTTGATGCCCATACGGGCGATTATATTACTATCGAAAGATCTAGCGGTTTTTCTTGGTTTCAAACGGTTATGGTCGATTCTTATTTTACTTCTCACAATTTGCAGGCTGCCAAAATGACCGTTCGGTCGTACCGCTGATCAACGCGGATGTCCTACTCAACGACGATGGCTGGAGCGCACGCTGTCTGGCTTACTGGAGTGGGGGAAGGGTGTATTCGGATTTGGTTATTGCAAATCAGCCAAAAGCTTTAGAGTTGGGATCAAAACGCTCTGCTTTATAAAGCCCTGTCTTTACTTCAGCGTAGTGGGGGCGGATTCTACGGATGTAGACAAAGCATGCAATAGATCTACGCGTAGGGTAAAGTTTGAGTATAATTGCTCGTTCGCCTCGCCTCAACTAAAGCCCGAAAGATAGAAAACGCAAGAAAACGGTCGAATTTATTTTGCCTTTGTTTTTCTAGTGCCTAAGTTTTTCTATGCTCGTGTGTCTCATACCAGCGCGTGTTTTAGTGCGTGTTAGCCGTTTTATGAATTTACTTGCATGCTCCGTTTAAGCTCGGGTGTCTTGGGCGAACGTCGGAAGCAGCCTGCACAATAACATAATTTAACAGATAATCACAGGGGTTTATTGAACTCCTGAAAAAAAATCTGTGAATCGATTCATTTCGGTTTAATTTGCTCAGCGATATAATGCGTGTATTTTTCATAAGCTGGAGCAAAATCTGCATAGCGGGGGGGGGGGGGGGGGGGGGGGGCTACCAATCGAAGTGATTTTTCATCAATAATTTTATTTAAAGGTTTTCAACAACGGTAAAAAGATCTCTGATGTTTTTTGAATGTCAGAAACCACTTAAATCAGCTCAAATTAGCCGATACAGAAATTTAGAGACATTTGAACACGTTCAGAAACAACTTCTCAGCAAATTTTCGTGAGTGAAATAAATTTCTTATTAGAATTGATTTCCCAACATGTTTTAATGTTTTAATTGTTTTTCGTCGATTTCCCTTACTTATCTACGCGTATAATATCAAATCAAATAGATATTGAGCGTACAGGCACACATTCTATGCATAAGCAGGAGGCGGAGCCTACGCATGATGATAATGCAAATCTACGCATAAGCTAGTATAAACGATTGACCCGTAGTCAGGCGTATATAGCGTAGATCTACGGCTTTTAAGCTGGCGTATAAACAGGGCTTAAGTGAGCCCAGTTCGACTGTGCTGTCACGGTGGCGTTAACTACTAATCGATTGACTCATAGGATGACTGATAGGGTATCTCGATGCGTCGCGATTCGTGTAAATGTATACATTCATAACGTTCCCGAGATTTCTATCAGCATGCAGTGGTCACAGGGGACCGTGCCAAGAGGCCATTCAACCAATGCTGATAGAAGCCCGGGATCATTACAAGCATTGAAATATCACATTACATTCACACGAAAACCTGGGCATTCAAATATTATATAACGTTAGAAAAATCAAGCCAGTCCCATCGAATAGCAGTCCCACGAACAACATCTTTATCGTACTCTAATCTCACACAGTTTTGCCGATTTCACGTGTGTATAGAAATATATTCTAAAATGATTTGATTAACCAGGTGCAGATAGGGAAGACTGTCAGGTATATGTACAGGGTGTCCCATTTGAAAGTGAAGCTTTGAATTGCCCTTGGAACCGCAATTGTCATTCGATTTTTGCAATTTTTGGGTCAAGTTGTTAACAATTCTTGACCACTTCGTTTATATTTTTAAGAAAATCTGAGTTACGAATCGGCAGTTATGCCGGATTTCCTAAAACCACTGTTTTCGTTATTTCCACGTGGCAGGTGGTTAGCATGTGGCATTTTAATAATTAGCATAACCACTGCAAATGAAAGTTCAACAGTTTTCTGAATGTCAAGACGATTAATTATTATCATGAAGTTCGTATTGTTATGTTAACACCAATTTGGTTCCCACGTTTCCCATATTATAATAATAACGTTAGTTACATCATTTGTCTCGACAGATAACAAAAATGATTGAACTTAAATTTGCAGTGGTCATGCGACCACCGACTACGTGAAAATGACAAAAAAAACAGGGATGTTTGTAAATCCGTCATGAAAATCGATTCACAACTCAGATTTTCTTGAGTAAAAAATAAACAAATTGATCCAGAATTGTCTACAACTGAACGCAAAAATTTAAAAAAATCGATAGAAATTTGTGGATTTCAGGGCAAGTAACAGTTTTTTAGGTAGGCCAAGCGTTCATTCTTTTAAATAGAACACCCAGTACATATTTTAGTTTTCTGTTTCAGGATTGCAACGCGGCCAGGATGTACTTGTGCATGTTTCTGGATCCGATGTGTCCCAGCGGACCACAGGCGTGGAGCGGTTGTTAGTGGCATCCCTATAATATGTATTTTGTTCTACAATATCAATATGTCACATTTCAATTTTATTACTCTTTTCATTTTATCGAAACCACGACTGAAAGCTGTGTTTTGAAGTTTATAAGTGCAAAAATTACGGTTGAGCCTAATCAATGAGTCTGTTAAAATACTAGTACATAGATGTCAGGTTAATTCACCCGGCCTCCGCAAACACCCGGCGGAAATTTTGATCACCTCTTATAACGTCTGGTAGATTTGATTTAAGACCTTATCATGTTTTTGACGCAGCTTATGATTCATAGTTTTTTTATCTGTCATTCCGAATTTTTACCCGATTCCCAAGACCTTTTTACATTTCAATTTTCAGCTCAA
This sequence comes from Daptonema setosum, assembly GCA_964036265.1. Lineage (NCBI taxonomy): Eukaryota > Metazoa > Nematoda > Chromadorea > Monhysterida > Xyalidae > Daptonema > Daptonema setosum. Next base: position 3,341,738 of record OZ038446.1, on the reverse strand, counting down.
TTCAAGTCGGACTGGGTGAGCGAAAAGGGGGTCAGGCTGAGCAAGCGGTTCGGTCTGACTACTGAGAGTACCACTCAACGATTTTTTTGCAGGTTAAGTCAGTTGCACTCACTCACTCATTCACTCCCTCACTCACTCGCTCACTCACTCACTCACTCACTCACTCACTCACTCACTCACTCACTCACTCACTCAACCACTCAGTCACTCACTCACTCACTCACTCACTCACTCACTCACTTACTCACTCACTCACTCACTCACTCACTCACTCACTCACTCACTC
>OZ038446.1:3328952-3331452 GCA_964036265.1 Daptonema setosum | reverse complement strand
CTGACTGACTGACTGACTGACTTACAGACTGACAGACTGACTGACTGAATGACTAACTAATCAAATCAAACCTTCATTCTCTATCACTCACACAAAGATCACTCATTCACTCACTCACTCACTCACTCACTCTTTCACTCACTCACTCACTCACTCACTCACTCACTCACTCACTCACTCACTCACTCACTCACTCACTCACTCACTCACTCACTCACTCACTCACTCACTCACTCACTCACTCATTCACTCACTCACTCACTGACTCCCCCACTCACTCACTCACTGACTCACCCACTCACTCATTCTTTCACTCACTCACTGACTCACCCACTCACTCACTCACTGACTCACCCACTCACTCACTCTTTCACTCACTCACTCACTCACTCACTCACTCACTCACTCACTCACTCACTCACTCACTCACTCACTCACTCACTCACTCACTCACTCACTCACTCACTCACTCACTCACTCACTCACTCACTCACTCACTCACTCACTCACTCACTCACTCACTCACTCACTCACTCACTCAATCACTCACTCACTCACTGACTCACCCACTCGCTCACTCACTGACTCACCCACTCACTGACTCACTCACTCACTCACTCACTCACTCACTCACTCACTCACTCACTCACTCACTCACTCACTCACTCACTCACTCACTCACTCACTCACTAACTCACTCACTCACTCACTCACTCACTCACTCACTCACTCACTCACTCACTCACTCACTCACTCTCTCACTCACTCACTCACTCAGTATTACAGTCATCTCCTCGGCACAGAAAAGGACGACTGTGAATCAGAAGCGGGCGCCCGTTGTGACAACGTTGAGGATGAGGCTGAGAAGGAAGCCTGTTATGAAACTCGTAAAGCCCGACGTGCCGATCCCTTCAAGATGCGCAATCTGAACTTCAAACTGGAAAAACAGTGAGTGAGTGAGTGAGTGCGTGAGTGAGTGAGTGACTGAGTCAGTCAGTCACTCACTCACTCGCTCACTGACTCACTGACTCACTCGCTCCTTCTCTCACTGACTCACTCAATCACTAACTCATTCATTCACTCACTCACTCACTCACTCACTCACTCACTCACTCACTCACTCACTCACTCACTCACTCACTCACTCACTCACTCACTCACTCACTCACTCACTCACTCACTCACTCACTCACTCACTCACTCACTCACTCACTCACTCACTCACTCACTCACTCACTCACTCACTCACTCACTCACTCACTCACTCACTCACTCACTCACTCACTCACTCACTCACTCACTCACTCACTCATCACGTAGGGCCGACTACGAACGGAGAAAGTCAGAGCGTGTATCAGTGCCACGAGTTAAGCAAGAGGTGGCGCAGCACGATCCGAACTCGAAACCCCAACACAGTGAGATGACTGTCAATGCTAAAACAGGAGAAGAATCGGAGCTGTTTGGAGGTTGGAGCTGTTAGAAAGTTCGAGCTGTTTTGAGAAGTTGGAGCACTCTTGAGAAGTTGGAGCTGTTAAGAAGTTGGAGCTGTTGAGAAGTTGGAGCTGTTAAGAAGTTGGAGCTGTTAAGAAGTTGGAGCTGTTTATATGTAGGTTGGAGCCGTTAGGCAGTAGGAGCTGCTAAGAAGTTGAAGCTGTTTATATGTAGGTTGGAGCTGTTAAGAAGTTGGAGCTGTTAAGAAGTTGGAGCTGTTTAGAAGTTGGAGCTGTTTTGAGAAGTTGGAGCTGTTAAGAAGTTGGAGCTGTTTATATGTAGGTTGGAGCTGTTAGGAAGTTGGAGCTGCTAAGAAGTTCAAGCTGTTTAGAAAAGTTTGAGCTGTGTAGAAGTTGGAGCTGTTTTGAGAAGTTTGAGCTGTGAAGAAGTTGGAGCTGTTTTGATAAGTTTCAGCAGTTAAGATGTTTTATCTGCTAAGAAGTTGAAGCTGTTAAGAAGTTGGAACTCATGAGAAGTTGAAGCTACTGAAAATTGGAATTTGTCCATAAGCTGGAGCTGTTAAGAAGTTGGAGCTGTTTTGAGAAGTTGGGGCTGTTAAGAAGTCGAATCTGCTGAAAGGTTGGAGCTGATGAGAAGGTGGAGCTACTGAGAATTTGAGTTTGTCAAGAAGCTGGAGTTGTTTAAAAGTTGGAGCTGTTTCGAGATGTTGGGGTGTTAAGAAGTCGAATCTGCTAATAAGTTGGAGCTAACGAGAAGTGTGAGCGACTGAGAATTCGAATTTGTCACTCACTCACTCATTCACTCACATACTCACTCACCCACTTTGTCACTCACTCACTCACTCGCTCACTCACTCACTCACTCACTCACTCACTCACTCACTCACTCACTCACTCACTCACTCACTCACTCACTCACTCACTCACTCACTCACTCACTCACTCACTCACTCACTCACTCACTCACTCACTCACTCACTCACTCACTCACTCACTCACTCACTCACTCACTCACTCACTCACTCACTCACTCACTCACTCACGCACGC
>OZ038446.1:3308839-3326252 GCA_964036265.1 Daptonema setosum | reverse complement strand
GGATATTACGGATCGAACCAAGAATGTATTTGGCGTATAACCACACAAGCGGGCAGCAAGGTCAGTATAAAAAAACGAGTGGGTGAATGAGTGAATGAGAGAATGAGTAATTGACTGAACGAGTGAGTGAATGGATGGGTCAGTGAGTCAATGAAGTGAACATGTGAGTGGGTGACTGACTCCAGATTTCGCTGACCTTCGAAGACACTTTCGAGTTTGACTGCAAAGATTCCTGCGACGATGGTCATGTGGAACTGAAGAAAGGTGATGACTGGAGACGCACCGGATACCGGTCAGTCAGTCAGTCATTCATTCAGTCAGTCAGTCAGTCAGTCAGTCAGTCAGTCAGTCAGTCAGTCAGTCAGTCAGTCAGTCAGTAAGTCAGTCAGTCAGTCAGTCAGTCAGTCAGTCAGTCAGTCAGTCAGTCAGTCAGTCAGTCAGTCAGTCAGTCAGTCAGTCAGTCAGTCAGTCAGTCAGTCAGTCAGTCAGTCAGTCAGTCAGTCAGTCAGTCAGTCAGTCAGTCAGTCAACCAGTCAGTCAATCAGTCAGTCAGTTTGAATTTCAGGAATCACCAGTAGATTCGGAAATTTCGGGAACTTTGGCAGTTTCGCAGATCTCTTCAAAGGTGGCAAAAAGTGATCATTAAAAAATAATTACGATTCCCGTCCGTTAGTTGATAATGTTTTTCTACCACGATCGTTGCCCTTTATGTAGTAAACTGAATTTGAGGAGCGCGTCAGTTTTTCTTTTAACCGAAAAAAACTTGCAAAAAAGTTGAAAATATTTTGCGCTAAAGAATAAAAAACTCACGCTGTGTGTAGCCGAAAAAATCACGGCAAAAACTGGCGGGCTTTGTAGTTCAGTTATTTTATCAATCAAGTATGCATTAAATATGACATGGTGTTTTTGTGATTGCCTTATCTTGCCTTATGATTGCAGTTATCTGATTACAGCAATAAAATTTGCAGTTGACTTACGTTTGGTTTGGTTTGGTTTGATTCAACCGTACAGCTTAACCATGGAGTAAAACTCACTCGTCTGCAGAGCTTTTTCTGAAATCTTTTTTTGGTTACTTCTACTACATCCTAGTGGCAAACCACCGACTGGACCCAGGTATGTAGTATGAATTTTCGACCCTCAGTCGTTCGTGGCACATGTACATACATAGTACACTGGTCATAGATTCCACGGAAATAGAAAAAAATTAGCCAAAAAAAACAGGCTTTATCGGCTTATATCTTGCGATAGGAAACTCGGATCGGAAAAAACTCACTTCCATGGTGTAGAGCGTGTTCGAGCTGACCTAGAAACATGTTAAAATAGCCGAAAAGTTTTTTAATGGAACCCATTAAATGCTACATGCCAGTTTTAGGGTCCCAAATACCGTAATTTTCAGTGGTCAGCAGAGCTCGAGCCTGGAAACATTTTTTCTGTAAATTCTACTGCATCCTAGTTGCAAACCACCAACTGGACCCAACTAGCATGAGTTTTCAACTCCAAGTCGTTCGTGGCACATGAGGTACATGCCAGGGGTTGGGACAGGTGATGGGCTCCACGGAAAATTATCAAAATTAACCAAAAACAGGCTTTATCGGCTTCTATCTCGTCTCGATTAACGATTCAAATCACAGATCAACGTTTTTAATGGAATCCATGGAATGGTTTTTCAAAAAAATATATTCAGACCTGCCTTTAAGCACATTCACAATGAATTAAGCGCAGTTTTTGCAAAAACGAATTCGTGCGAAAAAAGCGATTTTTTCTCGAAACATTTTAACGTGGGCTGAGAGGAATTTGATATCGCGACGTCAAATTTGTCTACGCGTCAAAAACTGTTTGAAGAACAAGAAACCCTAAATAGAGTATAGTTATTTCAGTTTTTACCAGTTCAGTTAGCAATTTTTCATATCGCCTGTTAGAAAGTAGTTTACGGCTTGTGATAATTTTTTTAGTTATGAATTTCAGTTATTTTAGTTATTAAATTTATTTTGATCATTGATTTTCAGTTATTCTGTTCATCATATATGTATTGTATTAGTCAGTAACTTTACTTATTTCACTTTTCCACAAGTTCAGTTGGCACACTTAAAAGATTACAGGCTGCGATTGATTTTTTCGCGCCAGGTGGAAATCGCGTGGGAGTGAGGCTTGTGGGACAAAGAGTCTTAACAGTTTAGGAGTTTCATGGCAACTGGCAACGTCGGTAGACTACTGAGGATGGCGGAGCCGAGTTGCCGGAAGCTAACATGTCTAGTTTCTTTAAATCCGCCGAAACACGTTACTTCCTACTAATAATTCTATAAATTTTGCTCGGTATGACTGTAATCTCATAGTTCACTCTCTCTTTATTAACAACGAGTGTCTATGCCATACGTACCACTGACGAACGAGCCAATCTTCCAAAGGAGGGTAATTTTGCCAAACAGGGGGGAATTAGCTGTTTTCAGGCCAAATCCGATTCTGTTTTTAGGGAACAAATTCTACGTTTTGAAACTGCCAGAGAGGGGGAATTCCACTTTTCCCTCCCCATGTCATCCGCTAGTGGTACTGGTATGTATGTACATACAATATCTCTTGGCTTTGTTATGTTCAAACTTTAGCACTCTCATTTACTTAGGATTCATTTTAGTTGGCTTTGGTACTAATCTTGTTATTCAAAATTCTTTATATGAACCAATTACGCACATACACTAGCGGACGAGATAAAGCAGGTATGTTGTTTCTGCGAACAAAATCGTGCCCAAAACTTCTGATAATGAAACATCAGACAATCAGTTTTACCACGCACATCAAAACTATGGTGTCAACCGAGTTGAGTTGAAGCTACTGATGTTTCATTATCAGATGTTTGGGCAGTACGTTTGCCTGCAGAAATAACATACGGGCTTTAAGTAGGTGGGAGAAACGGAAAGTGCTATAATTTTTATTATTGAGTCTGGTTACCGGGAAAAGTCCGTCAAATTACGTCCATCCGGTCCTGATTGTTCGGATAGTCCTGGATTATCGGTCTGCTATTGTTGTTGTTGTTGTTGTTGTTGTTGTTGTTGTTGTTGTTGTTGTTGTTGTTGTTGTTGTTGTTGTTGTTGTTGTTGTTGTTGTTGTTGTTGTTGTTGTTGTTGTTGTTGTTGTTGTTGTTGTTGTTGTTGTTGTTGTTGTTGTTGTTGTTGTTGTTGTTGTTGTTGTTGTTGTTGTTGTTGTTGTTGTTGTTGTTGTTGTTGTTGTTGATATTGTTGTTGTTGTTGTTGTTGTTGTTGTTGTTGTTGTTGTTGTTGTTGTTGTTGTTGTTGTTGTTGTTGTTGTTGTTGTTGTTGTTGTCGGCAAATTAAGGCTATCCGGATCGGATTGTTCAGCTACACAGGAGGTCAAGGCATAATAATGGCCTTTTACATACATACTTACATCTGCAGCCAATCCTAAGTTTGTTGTTACTCAGAACAGTTTTTGCGCGCGTAAATTATATTTGAATTTGAATTCAAATTTGGCTCGGTTTTGTGTTTTATTTTCTCCGAAACATTATATTTTTCAAATAACATATGGACAGTGAAGAACACTCGAGAAAGAAGAAAGAAGACAATTCACATTCTTTATATTAGCGTGCCACGTTGGGTGCAGCTCAAATCAAATACAATCAAATTTATTCAGTTCTTATGCCATAATAGCAAAGTTGGATATCAAGTCACAAATATAGTGAAATAACGGTCACCCTTGTTTACGAATGACAATCACTGATGTTCTCGAATTCGTTGTGTCTCAACCCGGGGCTCGATCCAGGGCCCTCGGTTTGCGAGGCCGGTGCCTTAACCACTTGACAAGGGAAACGACAAAAATGTTAAGAAGAAGTTCCACTAAAAAAAATTTTGTTTTCAGAACGCCAGAACGCTGAATAAGAAAACGAACTAAACCGGTATGTTGTTCCTGCAAACAAAAATATTGCTCAAAACGTCTGTTAATGAAACATCAGACAATCAGTGTTAACACGCACATCAATCATCATCACCCCCATATTGTGTTAAACTATGGTGTCAACTGAGTTGAGTTAAGACTAGTCATGTTTCATTATCAGACGTTTTGGGCGATACTTTTGCTTGCAGATACAACATACGGGCTTTATTGAACTGGAAAATCCTTGAACTGGAAAATCCACACTAAAGCCCGGATGTTATTTCTGCAAGCAAAGGTACTGCCCAAACATCTGATAATGAAACATCAGTAGCCTCAACTCAACTCGGTTGACACCATAGTAACACCAGAGCAAGGGGTGATGATGATTGATGTGCGTGTGAAAACTGATTGTCTGATGTTTCATTATCACGATTTTTGCATCATCGTGTTGGCCACGATTTTTGCAGAAACAACATACGGGCTTTACTTATGTCTACGTGTATTCATATAATCGCTCATTAACGTGTGCATTCATTCACGTTTCAAGATTTGTATAAGGGTTCTATGTAGAATCCAGCTTCATGTAGATAGTATCCACTAGCGGACGAGAAGGAGAGGGAAAAGTGAAATAACCCCCTCTTTGGTGGTTTTAAAAAAGTAGAATATTTTCCTAAAGATTAGGTAGGTGAAAATAGCCTAATTTCCCCTCTTTGGAGAAATTCCCCTCCCTTTGGAAATCTGGCTCATCCGCCAGTGGTAGTTGCTTGCATGCAAAAGCTGTTTTGCACTGGCGGACGAGAAGTGGGGAAAGTGGAATTCCCCCCTCTTTGGGGTTTTCAAAAAGTAGAATTTGTTTCCTAAGGTGTAAGTAAAATGGCATGGAAACTGCCAATTCCCTCATCTTTGGAGAAGTTCCCCTCCCTTTGGAGGTTTGGCTCGTCCGCCAGTGCTGATTTGTATGTGATTTCATGCTCATGTCAATAACAAACTATTGAACGAATTTATTGCCATTTGTTCTAAATTTTCTAACTTGAATATATAAATTTCTTAAGTTGTAAGACCTGTTTTTTTCTTGCCAACCTCAATCATCATTAAAATCTCAAAGTCTTCACAGTTTCCCATTTTCAGCTAACGTGTCTGCTGTTAATTAAGGAGAATGATACCAAATTATCGTTTAAAACACAACCCTGTACTTTTTTGCTCTGTTTTCTGTACTTTTTAGGCATTTGGACCTTATAATACAAAAACTGATAATGTTATCATTATATTTCTCTACAGTTTTTACAGTTTCCTCGTCTCCAGCTAGCGTGTCTCCTGTTAATTAAGAAGAGTGATACCAAAATATCCTATCCAACAACAACCCTGAAAATAGTTTTTTTTCTTGCTGTTTTGTGTATTTTCTAGGCAGTTCGACTTTTTTAATTGAACACTGATAATGTTATTTTACTCACTAAATTTCTCTACAGTTTTTATAGTTTCCTCGTCTCTGGCTTGCGTGCGTGTAGTGAATTAACAGACATCTAGATATCCAACTAATGTACTAGCAACTAATGTACTAAAAGTGGATTTCCCCCTTCTTTGGTCATCTCAGAAAGTATAATTTGTTCCCTAATGTGTAGGTGAAATAGCCTGAAAACTGCCCATCCCCCCCTCTTTGAGGAAATTCCCCTTCCTGTGAAGGATTGGTTCGTCCGCCAGTACCTTCTAGATATCCAGATATCCTTCTGGCCACTAGCGGATGGGAAAGGGAGGGAAAAGTGGAATTTCCCCTTCTTTGGTCGTTTCAAAAATTATAGTTTGTTTCATAAATTGTAAGTAAAATAATTTGATGACTGCCGATTCCCCGCTATTTGAAGAAATACCCCACCATTTGAAGATTGGCTCATCCGCCAATGCTTCTGGCTTTGGCACTATGCGAGATCAATAACGGACGAGAAGGAGAGGAAAAGTGAAATTCCCCCTTTTTGGCGCTTTCAAAAAGTATAATTTTGTTTCATAAATTGTAGGTAAAATAACAAATAATTAATTAATAATAAATAATTATAACTGCCGATTCCCCCTCTTTGGCACAATTCCCCTTCCTGTGAAGGATTGGTTCGTCCGCCAGTACCTTCTAGATATCCTTCTGGATACGAGCGGACGAGAAGGTAAGGGAATAGTGGAATTCCCCCCTCTTGGGCGTTTTGAAAAGTATAATTTGTTTCATAAGGTGTAGGTGAAATAGTCTGATAATTGCCGATTCCCCTTCTTTGAGGAAATTCTCCTCCATTTGAAGATTGTTTCGTCCGCCAGTGCAGCTGGCATTGGCACTATGCGAAACCACTAGCGGACGAGAAGGGGAGGGAAAAGTGGAATTCCCCCTTCTTTGGCCATTTCAAAAAGTATAATTTAATCCATAAGGTGTAGGTAAAATGGTCTGAAACTGCCAATTCCCCCTCTTTTACAAAATTCCCATCCCTTTGGAGGTTTGGCTCATCCGCCAGTGTACGACAAAAATACCTACACACTAGCGGACGAGAAAAGGAGGGAAAAGTGGAATTCTCCCTCTTTGGCGCTTTCAAAAGGTAAAATTTGTTTCATAAGGTGTGGTTAAAATGGCATGAAAACCTGCCAATTCCCCCTCTTTGAGAAAATTCCCCTCCCTTTGGAAATTTAGCTCGTCCGCCAGTGTACCTACATTATATCATTACAGCTAGGTGATGTTAAGTAGGTGATGTATATGCTTGCACATCTAGGTGATTACAGTTAGTACTAATACTAACCTAAGCTTTTTTCTAAACAGATCAGAACGACACGAGTCGTAGTTCAGAGAGAGTCGTATTTTAGTTTGGTTAAGTTTTTTTTAGTTTGAGTTAGTTTTTTTGTTTTCGAAATCCCAGTAAAATCTTTTTTTTCACGTCGTCACAGTTCTAAAGACGCAGAATACCAACAAAACAAATGTAGGAAAATATTTCCCATGTGACAACTGACTATGTACATAAAGATACCAATGAAAGTGTTTGCTTTAGCTAGTGTAACATAATACATACATTCTTTGTTAGGTAGGCTTCTTTATTATATAACCTCAACAACAACAGTAACAGTAACAACAACCAACAACAACCAACAACAACACCAACAAAAACAACAACAACAACAAGAGCAACAACAACAACAACAACGACAACAACAACAACGTCAACGTTTGACACAAAGAAATATTCTTCTTTGTCTTTTATGGGGTTCTTCTAGGGTTCTGTTATTGTTGTTGTTGTTGTTGTTGTTGTTGTTGTTGTTGTTGTTGTTGTTGTTGTTGTTGTTGTTGTTGTTGTTGTTGTTGTTGTTGTTGTTGTTGTTGTTTTGGCCTTATTTTCTTCTATCTCTGTTTTATGATCGGCCGTTCTTTCCCCCAAGGATTCGTCTTTGAAAGGAGAATGCTTTCCGTTTTTCTTAGTTCATCGCTTTGACCAAGAAACAACTAAAAATCTGTTTCTGAGGTTTCTGCCATTGCCTCTTCACTTTATTCAACTTCTTCAGGCCACTGCGAAAACATTACTAATATGATATAAAATGCTTTCATGGCTTTAGTAAGAATTCCAAGTATAAAAATGTAGCGTTAAAGGCAGCAAAAATATGGCCCGAATTCAAATTCCGTCTGCCAAGCAGTTTAAAATGTTGTATAGGTTGGTCAAAACTTCTTGTAATCAAAAAACGTTAAGAACCAGTTACGACAAATGTACACAATGTAGGAGAAACAAGGTTTTACTCAAAAGTTTTAATGGTACATGCCAAAAAAATTTTGAATTCCAATTGCGCGCCAAAAAGCACCAAATAACAAGAAACCCTGTATTGACTCTAATTAATGTTCTCTAATCGTACACACTTGAGTGTGTCGGGTGTTTATCCTAAGTGACTGTTTTACCCAAAAATTTAAACACGCGCCAAAACAAGTTTTGAATTCAAATTACGCGCCTTTTCAAAAACCTTTCTAACAAACAAGCAACCATTACTATTCCAATGTTCTCTAATCGTACACACTTGAGTGTGTCGGTGGTTATCTTTAGTGGCTGTTTTACCCAAAAATTTAAACACGCGCCAAAAATAGTTTTGAAATCAAATTGCGCGCGAAATTCTTCCCTAAATCTTAAGAAACCCTGAATTGGCTCTACCCAATGTTCTCTAATCGTACACACTTAAGTGTGTCGTCGGTGTTTATCCTAAGTGGCTGTTTTACCTAAAAATTTAAACACGCGCCAAAATGAGTTTGGAATTCTAATTGCTCGCTAAAAAGCTCCGAATAACAAGAACCTCTGATTAGACTCTACCCAATGTTCTCTAATCGTACACATTTGAGTGTGTATTCCAGAATTTCAAGTGGCTGTTTCACCCAAAAATTTAAACACGCGCCAAAATGAGTTTTGAATCCAAATTGCGCGCGAAATTTTTCCCTAAAACTTAAGAAACCCTGAATAGACTCTACCCAACGTTCTCTAATCGTACACACTTGAGTGTGTCGTCGGTGTTTATCCTAAGTGGCTGTTTTACCCAAAAATTTAAACACGTGCCAAAATGAGTTTTGAATTCAAATTGCGCGCCTCTCAAAAACCTTTCTAACAAACAAGAAACCCTTATTATACCAATGTTCTCTAATCGTACACACTTGAGTGTGTCGTCGGTGTTTATCCTGAGTGGCTGTTTTACCTTAAAAATTTTAAAATACGCGCCAAAATGAATTTTGAATTCAAATTGCGCGCCAATTTTTTTCCTAAATTTAAAGAAACCCTGAATAGACTCTCCCAATGTTCTCTAATCGTACACACTTGAGTGTATCGGGTGTTTATCCTAAGTGGCTGTTTTACCTTAAAATTTTTAAAACACGCGCCAATATAAGTTTTAAATTCAAATTGCGCGCGAAATTTTTCCCTAAATCATAAGAAACTGTGAATCGACTCTACCCAATGTTCTCTAATCGTACACACTTGAGTGTGTCGTCGGTGTTTATCCTAAGTGGCTTAGGGTTACGGTATCGTTTCTGGTGCTCCGTATTTACCATTCCTTTTATCGTATTCACAAAGCCGCTCGAAATGCGCTACCAGAGAATATTTAGTCGGTTGATTAGTGTAGTCCATCTAGGGTTTCTTGTCAATACCGGACGAGAATGGATGGGAAAATTGGAATTCCCTCCTCTTTGGCATTTTAAAGAGTAGAATTTGTTCCCTAAGGTGTAGGTAAAATGGGCTGAAAACTGCTGATTCTACCCTTTTTGGCAAAATTCTCCTCCCTTTGGCAGATTGGCTCGTCCATTCAGCGGTTTCTTGTTAGTCAAAGAAATTATTTGTCGGAAAATCAAGTTTTTGAAAAAAAAAATTACGAAAGACATTGGGACAACCTGAGAATATTACTGTAGGACTTATTTCTTGTTTGTGTGGTATATATGTATGGCCTAACCAGGGTTTCTCATTGTTCGAAAAAATTTTGGCGCGTAGTTTGAATTCGAATCTGTTTTCGGATTTTCGAGGAAAACAACTGTTTTTCATACAATAATTCAGCAACATACGAAAAGTGAGCTTTGCAGTTCACTGCATATAAGCGCAACTGGTATAAAAACCTGAAAATAAAGATTTTTACTTATCATTTTGATCATCATTTGCTTCAATAACAGTAGCCCAATCGTTAGAACATCACTAGTACTTACTTTATACTATGTAAACCACTTTTAGCTACCCATGTTTTTTTTCCAGAATCCAAAAAGTCCCGTTATTGTGTGCCGATAGTTTTACAATGCAATTTTTCTAATAAAATTCTGCCAAACGTATACATGTAAATATCCTGATACAATTTGAAAACAAGATACCTTAAACAACCTGTAACGAATTTATCTAAAATGCATTTTGGTAACGAGATACTCGGATCGAACTATACCATAGAATATTTAGTCAGTTATTTGGTGGCTTGTTTGTTTATTCATTTATTTACTCACGTGCTGAATTCATCTGGCTGTATGCTAAATTGTTGAGTTGGTATCAGATTACGGATCGATGTGATAATTAATAATTTAAAATACAAAAAAAAATTATGACTATATATAACGATATTTACATGTATACGATATACCATTTTCAATTGATAAATAGACTAAAATTGAGTCCCTTTTTATTGTTGATTAGACTATTACAGGAGTTTCCAACGGACTTATGGAATTTTAAGTTTCTGCTTTCATGGAAGCGTTTCACAAAGGTTAATAACCTAGCGGACTTCTAAATTAAGTCAGTTAATTAAGTAAAGAAGTTGCTTTCTTTTTGTCATTTTGTGATACTTGCTCTTAACCAATGTCTCACATACAGTTGTTTGTCTTTGTTCATTATTCAGTCAAGACGAGATTCATTTCACTCGTTTCCCACGATCTTAATACATTTTTATTGTTGTGTGAATAGTGAATATCGGTGTATCAACATCGTGTGTTCATAATGTTTGATGATTCAACTGGCTGACTGACTAACTAACTGACTGACTGACTGACTGACTGACTGGCTGGCTGATTACATAACTGACTGACTGACTGACTGACTGATTGACTGATTGACTGACTGACTGACTGACTACTGACTGACTGACTGACTGACTGACTGACTGACTGACTGACTGACTGACTGACTGACTGACTGACTGACTGACTGACTGACTGACTGACTGACTGACTGACTGACTGACTGACTGACTGACTGACTGACTGACTGACTGACTGACTGACTGACTGACTGACTCATTGAATGATGGAATTGACTCACTCACTAACTCATTTTGTCAAAATCTAAAACGAGTGGCATACTATTCGGAGTTAAATTGAATGAAGTTGGTTTCCGATGGGGCTAGAATGTTTTCTTGACTTGATCGGCTGAGTAACTGGTTGGCTGACCAACTGACTGACTGACTGACTGGCTGACCGACTGACTGACTGACTGACTGACTGCCTAACTGACTGAGTAATAACTGACTGACAGAAAAGTGTATAAACACCAAATGATTGGATAGGTGAATGATATTTTTTATAGATTTCCCACTTTAACTTTACCATGGTTTTCACGGAACCTAGTTTAAAAGCGAATTGAAGCGTGAATGAACTCATCTTCTATAATATAGAGATTCCTGAGATTTCAGTGAATGGTTCTTTGCACATTTACTTTTCTAACTCGCGAACAGCAACTGAACATGATGATTGCTTGTTGTACTCGCAAACATCAACTCTACTTTTCGAAACTCTCGAAGAAGGGGGAATTCCGCATCACTCTCCCTTTCTCGTTTGCTAGTGATTGTGAGTGTTATACACTCAATGTAAGGCTGACGACACTTCTTGAAGTGGCCACAGACCAAGTATGGCGGCATCGGAATTAGCTTTGTATTGAATATGATAAAATGTGTGCACCATACGGCGTGGCGATACAGGGTGGCAGTCAGTCAGTCAATCAGTCAGTCAGACAGTCAGTCAGTCAGTCAGTCAGTCAGTCAGTCAGTCAGTCAGTCAGTCAGTCAGTCAGTCAGTCAGTCAGTCAGTCAGTCAGTCAGTCAGTTTTTAAGACAGTCAGTCAGTCACTCAGTCATTCAGTCAGTCAGTCAGTTTGTCAGTCAGTCAGTCTGGCAGTCCGTCAGTTAGTTAGTCAGTCAGTCAGTCAGTCAGTCAGTCAGTCAGTCAGTCAGTCAACCAGTCAGTCAGTCAGTCGATTACTCGATCAATCAATCAGTCAGGCAGTTGGTCAGTCCGTCAGTCAAATAGTCAAATAGTCAGTCGGTCACTCAGTCAGTCAATCGGTCAGTTACTTAGACTGTCTACAAATCAGTCAGTCAGTCAGTCAGTCGGTATTTTGGGGACACCCTGTACGTTATATCGCACTTCTTCGTACTTCAAGGAGAGCCCCTGCCTGAAAAGACACTGGCAAACCCAGTGGCGGACTGAAACATCATGAACTTCCTGAAACCGTTTCAAAGAGAACTTCCTTTTCATGAAACATCATTTTAGCTTTATCTTAATTATGTTGTTCGGTTTTTCTGTTTTTTTAATAGTTTTTCTGTAAAATTTCCCTTTTCCACCAATGACGGGGTTGTGATTTGTACTGTCGCATGTACAAGGAGGCGTTGCGTTCAGTGTTGGGCCGCTCACTCACTCACTCACTCACTCACTCACTCACTCACTCACTCACTCACTCACTCACTCACTCACTCACTCACTCACTCACTCACTCACTCACTCACTCACTCACTCACTCACTCACTCACTCACTCAACGGCGCACGTGTGCACGTGCCACGGCATTGCACTAACATTTATATGCTTGTCACTCAATCTCATCATGAGCCTCTCTGCTCCTACAACTGTCATGCTCGTCAAAATCACGGTACATATTCTATATGTGTCTTATCAATGGTGTAACTCGTGGTGTCAACTATTTTCCAAATTTTTTTGGATTTCCTCTGTTATGTAAAGATTTACATGATCAGGAGATTGAACTTCAAATTGCGTTGAATTAGAAATCGCACCTTTGTTATAAAGACTTGTCCATGATAATTTAGTGATGATCTCAGCTGCCAGAGCGTGTGGCGGACCGCAATTCGAAATAATGCTATGCGTGGAATTATTCACATAAAAAGCGCGCATTCAAACATAAATTCAGATTGTTTAATTTATTGTGTTTTTGTAATACCTTCAGGTATCCAGGTATTCAGTTCACAGGCCGAAATTCGGTAAAAGTGAAATTGTTTTTTCTGTAGAAAAAAAGGTTCATATTGGGCTTCGATGAATGTTGGATAAATGTCATGCTTGTACATGTACAGGGTGACTGAAAAGTTCGGCTGCAATTTATGAGGCAATATGGCTTGCAAGTTTGTGAAAAAACGCAGTATGATTTTTTAGCCACCCTGTATAGTCTTTCACATTTCACTCTATCCCAACAACCACTAGTGGAAGGGAAAGAAAAGTGGAATTTCCCCTCGTTGCCGATTTAAAAAAATCGAGTTTGCTCTTTATGGTGTATGTAAAATGGCTTAATTTCCGCAAATTCCCCCTCTTTGGGCAAGATTCCCCTTCCTTAGGGTTTTGGCTCGTCCGCCAGTGCAGACAACTAATGGAAAATTGTCGGATAATTGATTATTTATATGTGTTGTTTGGGTCTGCAAAAAATGATACAGCTTCCATTTAGCATAAATAACAGCTTCTAAGCTTGAACAAAAATGTCGTCGAATTGTACAAACAATTTTTTTCTCTAAACCTTTTCTGCAGTCGGCAAGTTTTGGCGCGCGTTCGAAAGTTCGAACATTTTTTGTCAATAGGGCAAGGAGAGACATTCTAAATAACCCCCGTATGTTGTTTCGGCTAACAAAAATTTTGCCCAAAACTTGTGATAATGAAACATCAGACAATCAGTGTTAACACGCACAACAATCATCATCACCCCCGTGCTATACTGTGGTAAACTATGTATGGTAAAAGCCGAGTTGAGTTGAGGCCAGCGGTGTTTCATTATCAGACGTTTTATGGAAACAATTTCTTGCAGATACAACAACAAACGCACCAATAAATGCGCGATTCAATGATAAAAGTTAGCTGAAAATTTTTTTATTGCATTTGAATGGTTTGATGGCTTCAGTAATGATTAATGAAGCAGTCGCAAAGTTTAGAAGGACCGAAATCGGTGAGATTTCAAACTTAGTCATTTAACCGATTGAGAAAGCTTCATTTACTTTTCGTGTTTCATTATGCAAAACGTCGAAAGACCTTCAAACTTTGTTGAGGGAGAAAAATTTTACTGAAGAAATTTGTCTGCGCTTATCTCTTCAAAGGCTTGTAATTAATTCAAAAATACGCATAAAAAGATTAGAATTATGGGTTATTTTACCGACGATTGATGCACTACAGAATTGAAACATTTGCTTTAATTTGAGTCATTTTCAGAATTTAAAATACCGTACGCAACTGACACTAAAGGAAAATTCTTACGCACGGTTTTTCTTTAGTTGTAAACCCGATTTGGAATTTTTCGCATAATCAATCACGAGCAGTATACAGATATCAATACTTGTTTGGTAATAATAACATCATGTTTATCTACGACACTCTTATCTGTATAAACAACGCTCTTATTTGGCTAATTATTTTGGTAATGGACTGAAGTCGGCTTTTCTCTGAACGAAGAGTAATACGGCAGCCCAGATTCTGTTTTAATCTTAGTTGCTGGCCAACTTCCCTGAACTCCTCCCAGGGTTTATGACATATAAGACATAAATGACATATATGACATAAATGACATATATGACATATATGACATATAAGACATATATGACATATATGACATATAAGACATATGACATATATTATAAATTAATTTATGTACTATATTTCCATTCCATATTTCCATCACTTGGCTAAATACTTCAGTAACGCACTGTTATCAGCTTTTCTATCTTATGCAAAGAATATTACGGGGCTGCTCAGATTCAGTTTTATTGCAGTTTCTGGCTGGCAGTTTCGTTGAATCAGCTGCGTGATGATTGGAAAGTCCAAAACATTCACTCACTCACTCACTCACTCACTCACTCACTCACTCACTCACTCACTCACTCACTCACTCACTCACTCACTCACTCACTCACTCACTCACTCACTCACTCACTCACTCACTCACTCACTCACTCACTCACTCACTCACTCACTCACTCACTCACTCACTCACTCACTCACTCACTCGCTCACTCTCTCACTCACTCACTCACTCACTCACTCACTGTCTCACTCACTCACTCACTCACTCACTCACTCACTCACTCACTCACTCACTCACTCACTCACTCACTCACTCGCTCACTCACTCACTCACTCACTCACTCATACACAAATCTGTGCCCGCGTACATACATATGTATGTACATACCAGTCGGCCACAATTGTATGTCATGCCATGTGTATCTATCCATACAAAAGCGAAAGCATTTCAGTAACATCTGTAGTCCATTCATATGTTTCCTGAGAGTCAATCAGTTCCGTGTCCAGTATTTCATACGCCCTGATTTTCTTGAAATACAAATACTTGTTGTACCATGTGCCATAGATTAATTTGGATGGCATTTCTTCCGAATTAATCTGTTCTGGCGTTTCACGTGCTTCAGAAAATGTTAAAAATTATAGTGTGATTAGAAGTTTTTGTTATTAAAGATTATATTTATGGCACTGATATGCAGTACAGCGAATTCGGCGCACCGTCGTTCCGTTCGTATGTTGTTTGACATGTGAAAGATAACTTTTTTCTTAAAATTTGAACGCGCGCCAAACATTTGAATTTAAATTGGGCGCGGGAAAACTTTCCGAGTAACATGAAATCTCAGATAAAAAAAGTCTGTATTTTATAATAGAATTCCTGAACAAATATTTGATTTAATAAAATTACCAAAATTAAATTAAAAAAGATTCGCAGGTTTATTGTGAACACGATAGAATTCGTTGTCTCCAGACGTCTCCCCCCCCCCCCTGTTTCGTGATGCGTTTATCAGCTCATGTATTTATTTGTGAAGCTGAACCCCGTTTTTACGCCGCACGCTTTCTGTTGTTGTTGTTTGTTGTTGTTGTTGTTGTCGTTGGTGTTGTCGTTGTTGTTATTGTTGTTGTTGTTGTTGTTGTTGTTGTTGCTGTTGTTGTTGTCGTTGTTGTTGTTGTTGTTGTTGTTGTTGTTGTTATTGTTGTTGTTGTTGTTGTTGTTGTTGTTGTTAATGTTGTTGTTTTTCTTGTTGCTTGTTGTTGTTGTTGTTGTTGTTGTTGTTGTTGTTGTTGTTGTTGTTGTTGTTGTTGTTGTTGTTGTTGTTGTTGTTGTTGTTGTTGTCACTCACTCACTCACTCACTCACTCACTCACTCACTCACTCACTCACTCACTCACTCACTCACTCACTCACTCACTCACTCACTCACTCACTCACTCACTCACTCACTCACTCACTCACTCACTCACTCACTCACTCACTCATACACACAGTCGCTCGCTTGCCGTTCAGCCGGTCAGTTAAGGCGCTAAGAATAACGGCCCGCAATATTACAAGCGGAGTCTAGCCAGAATCGTAATCAAATGAGAATGTTATAGCAGTTAAATCAGTGGCAGCCTGCACGCGGCGAGTCGAAAGCGGTGAGTCGAAAGCAATGAGTCGAAAGTGGTGAGTCCAAGACAATAAGTCGAAAGTGGTGAGTCGAAAGTAAAGAGTCGAAAGCGGTGAGTCGGAAGCGGCGAGACATTTTAAGACAGAAATTAAACAGATCTTAACAATTCATAAAAGTCATACGAAAAACGAACAATAAAAACACAAGTACAGAATGGTTCTGGAGAATAAGAGCCGATCTAGACGATCTGAGTAGGAACAGTGAAATTTGAACTCTCGCCAAAAGCAGAGTTGATTTCAAATGGCACGCCGACCGCTTCAGCTTTTCTATTCTATTTCAGGTCATGTTCTAATTCCGGTCATCCATAACATGAAAATAAGCCAAACTTCCGCTTTATCGTAATGTTCACGTTATGCAAATTAATATCGAAACGATATCGAAACAATACGATATCGTGATATTGTGATATCGTTATATCGTATTTAATGTGATCAGTATGAACCACAATAACACGTCGAACATGAATGGACGTGTAATAATGGGAAGTTATGCCCCATCTTGTAGTACGGCATATCAACATGATGGGGACAGGTTGGAGTTCACTCACTCACTCACTCACTCACTCACTCACTCACTCACTCACTCACTCACTCACTCACTCACTCACTCACTCACTCACTCACTCACTCACTCACTCACTCACTCACTCACTCACTCACTCACTCACTCACTCACTCACTCACTCACTCACTCACTCACTCACTCACTCACTCACTCACTCACTCACTCACTCACTCACTCACTCACTCACTCACTCACTCACTCACTCACTCACTCACTCACTCACTCACTCACTCACTCACTCACTCACTCACTCACTCACTCACTCACTCACTCACTCACTCACTCACTCACTCACTCACTCACTCACTCACTCACTCACTCACTCACTCACTCACTCACTCACTCACTCACTCACTCACTCACTCACTCACTCACTCACTCACTCACTCACTCACTCACTCACTCACTCACTCACTCACTCACTCACTCACTCACTCACTCACTCACTCACTCACTCACTCACTCACTCACTCACTCACTCACTCACTCACTCACTCACTCACTCTCTCACTCACCCACTCACTCACTCACTCACTCACTCACTCGCTCACTCAATCAGATTTCACGGAATGCCTATACCTTCACCCGCCTGTCCACGACGAAATCCCAATGAGGCCGGTGCCCATACTTATATCATTTGCAGTCCCTCGTTGCCTTCCTTACCGAAACACGCTCCGCATACGATAATGCGCCGGAAGCGGTGAGTGAGTGAGTGAGTGAGTGAGTGAGTGAGTGAGTGAGTGAGTGAGTGAGTGAGTGAGTGAGTGAGTGAGTGAGTGAGTGAGTGAGTGAGTGAGT
>OZ038446.1:3291124-3308639 GCA_964036265.1 Daptonema setosum | reverse complement strand
ATCTCACGAGAAACCACAAAAGTGGATCAAAAAAAATCATTGAGACGTGAGAAAAAGTTATTCTGTCCAGATTATTATGTACGAGAAAATTAACGGTTCAAGTGGTGAAACCGGTGAATTATTGGTGAAATCAACCGAAAATGACTTTCAAAGGCATCACATTTGCTGTTTTTCCGTTCTCATGAGAAAACGCGAAAGTGGATCAAAAAACATCGAGACCTGAGAAAATGTTTTACTGTCCAGATTATTATATACGAGAAAATTATCAAATCAAGAGGTGATTTATACGGTTAAGCCCGTTAACGTGAATAAAGATAATCTAACATGAAATTCAAACGGTGAAGTGAACGGAAAACGACTTGAAAAAACAAAACATTTTAGTTTTTCCGCGACGTCGGGCGGTGTGAAGTCGAAGAAATTCAAATTCGGATCAATTCAGATACACTATGTAAGTGAATCAGAAACCATAAAAAAGTAAAAAAACTGTATTATCCAATCATAAAAAAGTTATCGCGCCATGAAGTCTGCCGGCTGAATCGCACATTCGCCGTTCGAAAATCTGTTGCAGTGCAGATTAGGCGGAGCGAACTTTGAAAAAAAGTTTGATGCGGTGAAATATCATGAATTTTGCGTTAATAACTTTCTGCCCGAAGCAAAAGAAAACCGAAAACGGTGCTTTTTTCGAATCCGATGAAAAAGTGAAAATTACGATGGCCGTTCGAAAATCTGCTGCAGATTAGGCGGAGCGAGTTTTCAAAAAGTGTTATCCGGTGAAATATCATGAATATTGTAACAAAAACTTTTTGAACGAAAAAAAAGTTTCATGTGAAAGTGTGTCAGTCACCATTTGACAGTTAACTTTCTGCCCGAAGCAAAAGAAAACCGAAAACGGTGCTTTTTTCAAATCCGATGAAAAAGTGAAACACGACCGATTAAGTTCCACATTCGCCGTTCGAAAATCTGTTGCAGATTAGGCGAAGCGAATTTTCAAAAAGTGTGTGATCCGGTGAAATATCATGAATATTGCGTAACAAAATTTTTTTTATGAAATTTTTTTTAATGTGAAGTTCGTGGCAATCATTATTCGACAGTTAACTTTCTGCCCGAAGCAGAAGAAAACCGAAAACGGTGCTTTTTCGAATCCGATGAAAAAGTGAAAAACACGACCGATTCAGTTCCACATTCGCCGTTCAAAAATCTGTTGCAGATTAGTCGAAGCGAATTTTCAAAAAAATGTGTGATCCGGTGAAATATCATGAATATTGCGTAACAAAAATTTTTTTACGAAATTTTTTTTAATGTGAAGTTTGTGGCAATCATTATTCGACAGTTAACTTTCTGCCTGAAGCAAAAGAAAACCGAAAACGGTGCTTTTTTCGAATCCGATAAAAAAGTGAAAAACACGACCGATTCAGTTCCACATTCGCCGTTCAAAAATCTGTTGCAGATTAGTCGAAGCGAATTTTCAAAAAGTGTGTGATCCGGTGAAATATCATAAATATTGCGTGACAAAAATTTTTTTACGAAATTTTTTTTAATGTGAAGTTTGTGGCAATCATTATTCGACAGTTAACTTTCTGCCCGAAGCAAAAGAAAACCGAAAACGGTGTTTTTTGAGTCCGATGAAAAGGTGAAACACGAATGAATCCAGTTCCACATTCGCCGTTCGAAAATCTGTTGCAGATTAGGCGGAGCGAATTTTCAAAAAAATGTGACCTGATGAAATATCATGAATTTTGATCGTAACCGAAAAAATTTTGAACGAAAAAAGTTGTCATGTGAAGTCGGTGTCAGTCACCATTCGACAGTTAACTTTCTGCCCGAAGAAAAAGAAACATAACCGGTGCTTTTTTCGAATCTGATGAAAAAGTGAAACACGACCGATTAAGTTCCACATTCGCCGTTCGAAAATCCGGTGCAGATTAGGCGGAGCGGATTTTTAACAAAAAAATTGAGATCCGGTGAAATATCATGAATATTGCGTAACAAAAATTTTATGAACGAACAAAAAAGTTGTCATGTGAAGTCGGTGTCAGTCACCATTCGACAGTTAACTTTCTGCCCGAAGTAAAAGAAACCCAAACGGTGCTTTTTTCGAATCTGATGAAAAAGTGAAACACCATCGATTAAGTTCCACATTCGCGGGTTTCGAAAATCAGTTGCAGATTAGGCGGAGCGAATTTTTCACAAAAAATGTGAGATCCGGTAAATATCATGAATATTGCGTAACCAAAAAAATTTTGAACGAAAAAAGTTTTAAAATGTGAAGTCGTGTCAGTCACCATTGAACAGTTAACTATCTGCCCGAAGCAAAAGAAAACCGAAAACGGTGCTTTTTTGCAAATCCGATGAAAAAGAGAAACACGACCGATTAAGTTCCACATTCGCCGTTCGAAAATCCGTTGCAGATTAGGCGGAGCGTACTTTTCACAAAAAAACTGCCGTTTTGTGCAACACAATTAATGATGAAAAACTAATCTATCATCTAAAAGTAAATGAGCTGAAACGAAGAAATAAGTGAGTCAGATGTTAACCATAACCTAACAGTTTTTTTCCATAAGTGAATTGATTTTGATTTGAAATTTTTTGTGAATTTCTGCTTGTTTATTAAGAGAAATAAATCGTTTATTGGAAACTTATTGAGATGTATACTACATGACAAACAGTTATATTTTAGATGTATTACTTGACAATAGGGTATTGCATGACAGACAACGTTTTTTAGATCCACTCTCAAGTTTTTTTGTGAAATCAATGATTTGATTTTAAAGATTTTTCTTTCTAAACTGTTATTGTCGTATTTCCAGTTTGATAATGATAAATCGTATATGGGAAACTTATTGAGATACATACATACCATATAAAAAAGGGATATATCAAGATGTATTACTTGGTAAATAGTGTATTACTTGACAAAGTTTTTAGGACAAACGCCGACCAAACTGTCATGCAACAAATTGATTTGTTCGCTAAAGTTTATCCTGGGTTCATGTTAACAATAATATTTATGCATTTGTTGCTCACGTGACCAATTAATAAAAGTAAACTTTCGTATGTTTCCCAATTGTTACGTGAAAAATATTTTATTACTCGAAATTTTTTTATGCGCGCCAAAAACAGATTTGAATTCAAACTGCGCGCCAAAAAGTTTCGGGCTAACAAGAAACCCTGGATAGGCTATACAATGAATTAGGCGCATTGTTGGCACATGAAGAATATTTTCTTCCTAACAAATTTAAAAGCGCGCCAAAAAAACAGATTTGAATTCAAACTGCGCTCGGCGCGCGATTACCACTTCAGATTGACAACAAGAACAAGAAACCCTGTATCGGTTTATAATACACCCCATAGGCGACCGTATTAAAAGAGATTGATTGTATTTGCTGACAAAAGTTTGCGAAAAGAACAGACATATGTAAGTTGAACCTAAAGATACTTGAATGTAAATGTTGTTGTTGGTGTTGTTGTTGTTGTTGTTGTTGTTGTTGTTGTTGTTGTTGTTGTTGTTGTTGTTGTTGTTGTTGTTGTTGTTGTTGTTGTTGTTGTTGTTGTTGTTGTTGTTGTTGTTGTTGTTCAGTACTCTAATGACGCATTAAGAAAAGATCAAACGGTCTTTCCGAGAATATGAGTGTTAGTCTTCGGCTTTGCACTTTCCGGACATGAAACCAAGCAGTCAGAGTTCAATTGCAACTGTTGCGCTGAATTTCGCGTTGCGCAACCGCAACGAATGAACAAATCTTTTCATTTCGTTTCTTGAATTTCAAATTTCCCACGAGTTTTTCTTGTAGTTGTCGCAGCAATTTTGATTATTCCGATAAAACATTTTGACGAAATCCGAGTGTAAATTGCACTGCGCGGACGAGCGAATCTCCCAAAGGGAGGGGAATTTTGCCAAAGAGGGTGGAATTGGTAGTTTTCAAGTCATTTTACCTACACCTTAGGGAACAAAGTCTACCTTTTGAAAACGCCAAAGAGGGGGAATTCCCTTTTTCTCCTTCCTTTCTCGTCCGCTAGTAGTTAATTGTTACGGAGCAGCAACAGGAAATCGGAAGTGGAGTAGTGGATTTCTGTTTGCGCAACAAAACTTTTACGACTTCTGGTTTAGATGTTTCAAGTTTTGTTGTTGTTGTTGTTGTTGTTGTTGTTGTTGTTGTTGTTGTTGTTGTTGTTGTTGTTGTTGTTGTTGTCGTTGTTGTTGTTGTTGTTGTTGTTGATGTTGTTGTTGTTGTTGTTGTTGTTGTTGTTGTTGTTGTTGTTGTTGTTGTCGTTGTTTTGTTGTTGTTGTTGTTGTTGTTGTTGTTGTTGTTGTTGTTGTTGTTGTTGTTGTTGTTGTTGATGTTGTGGTGGTGGTTACATTTTGCTGCAGTACTTCTGACACGCAACATTTATTCCCATTCAACAAACCGTGCGTTTCTAGCAGTCAAATTTTTTTCATTCTCAATTTGTTGTATGTAGTTGTTGTTGTTGTTAGTGTTGGTCAACTGATCCCTTACTTCATCACCACCACCGAATTCAGCAAACCGTAACAACATAAATGTTTTGTTACATGTTACGTTACGCGTGCGTGCGCTGCAACTAATCTCTGATGACCTGTGCTGTGTGGCGCGCAACGTTTTTATTTGTTTCAGCGTGTGATTTCGGCGTTATCTGACACGGAAATTCGACATTTCTACAATTCGAATGTGAATTCGATAATATCCGTATATCCGTACTGACACGTGACATGTTCGGGGGAAAACGGGGGGGGGGGGGGGTATAAAATATCACGTTTATTTCGTAAAAGTTTTTATAAGGAGGGGTCATATGGATAAGGGGGGGGGGGGGGGGGGGTAATAAAGAAAATGTAGTTGAAGACGGATATTTGACGTTCGATTCGTAACTTTAGTTATTTTGTTGTTGTTGATGTTATTGTTGTTTTTGTTGTTGTTGTTGTTGTTGTTGTTGTTGTTGCTGTTGTTGTTGTTGTCTTTGTTACTGTTGTTGTTGTTGTTGTTGTTACGATTGACGCTGACGTTCAGTGACGTAATACACAGCGAACAGTCATTTTCGGCGCTGGGAATTCAGATTCAACTTTTCTGATTTCGATTCTGTGATCGGGAGGGGGTGTGTGAAATCGGTGAAGGGGCTAATAAATGAGAAATGTGATATTTGACAGTCAAACCATGACAGACACAGTGGTAAAGGTGACTGGTTAAGTATGATTGACTGTTGACTGACTGGTTGATGGTAAGTGAATGACTGACGAATTTTATGATTGACTGATTGACGAAAGGAGATATTGACGTATTTGTTACTGACAGACAATGACTCAACTACGGAAACATTATGACTGTTTGAATGGCTGACAATACTGACCGACTGATTCATTGATTGAAACGTGATATTTGACAGTCAACCCAAGACAGACACAGTAGTAAAGGTGACTGGTTATTTACGATTGACTAACTGGTCGACATTATTTGAATGACTGACGAAATGGATCATTGACAGATTGCCAAAGGGGAATATTGATGGCTCGGATTTTCTCAACCGAGAGATTGAATTCAGCCTGAGGAAATTATGGCTGATACAATGACTGACAGACTGTTTAGTTTGAAATACTGGTTGACAATACTGACCGACTGATTCATTGATTGAAACGTGATATTTGACAGTCAACCCATGACAGACCCAGCGGTAAAGGTGACTGGTTAATTACGATTGACTGACTGGTCGACATTATTTGAATGACTGACGAAATGGATCATTGACAGATTGCCAAAGGGAAATATTGATGGATCGTATTTTTCCCACCGAGAGATTGAATTCAGCCTGAGGAAATCATGGCTGATACAATGATTGACTGCTTGAATGGCTGATTCATTGATTAAACTTTTAGAATTATAATGACTTTCTTGATGGAAGATTTTCTGAATACAACAGATTTATTGACTGCCGCGTGCGTGGGTGAAATTTTTTTCCAACTCAAAACAGACTGATTGATTAACTGACTGACTCACTAGCGGACGAGAAGGGGAGGGAAAAGTGGAATTCCCCCCTCTTTGGCAATTTGAAAAAGTAGAATTTGTTCCCTAAGGTGTAGGTAAAATTGTAAAATTTCTGCAAATTCCCCCCTCTTTGAGGAAATTCCCCTCCCTTTGGAGATTTGACTCGTCCGCCAGTGGACTGACTTACTGTTTTTTTTGTCTGACCCATTGAATTGAATGGTTCGTAGAAATTAATTTAGTTCTTATAAAAGATTCCAGAAATCCTGTTTCAATTTTTTTTCTAATTATTAACCCACATTTTTCCATATAGATTGTTCGTAATTTCATTCTCATCATACATTGTATAGTAGACACCGGTTATTCATGAAGAACACTATTTTGTGACATTTTTTCGTAATAAACAGGGTGAAAGTGATTTTTTAAAGAAAAAAATAAACTATATCATAACAGTCTGACGGAGAACGGAAACTAGAAAATTTCTCAAAGTCGAATTCTATGGCGAAAAAAATCTAAAAAGATCATGGGACAGAAATATAGAATAGCAATTTTTAATAAAACATTGTTATGGTGTGTGTCAATCACTTAAACAACAGAAAAACCCTTTTTACCAACGTCAAAGAGGATGTTTTCGTTAAATTACAAAACTGCATTATTATCGAAAATGAGTAGGACCGTATAATAGCTACGAAGACTAGACTAGCGTTCATACACACTGGCATACGAGGATAACCCTGATTTTCGGGTTGGATTCGAGAAAAAGATTTTCATGCTTTACTAAAAAATATTGAAATTATTGAGAAATCATTCTTACTCAATATTTTATGAAATAAAATTTTTATTTTCATTACTTCAAGATTTTCTTAATACCTCTTCGCCAGCACTACCGGTTGTTAACAAAGGGAACATGAACTTTGTAATAATTTTTTTTTAATAAATATAATCAAATACAAAATTTATAAATCTATATAAATACTGGCTACTGCCTACACGCGTAAAGAAGGACGGACAAATATTGACCAAAAAACTCGTTGCTCGTAAGTATGTATTTCCATATCTGGTAGAGACTAAAAATTTCCCCTGACATAAAAAATAAAGTTTGTTCCTAAGGTGTATGTAAAAAGGTCTAAATTCTGCCAATTCCCCCTCTTTGGGAATATTCCCCTCCCTTTGGAAGTTTGGCTTGTCCAATTGATTGATTCATTTTACTGTAAAACAACAGTTACCCGACATGAAAACCAAAATCTCCAAATAAAAAAATCACATAGCCGAAAAAATTGGTTCACTAAACATCAGGACACTAAACAGTTATTACGACTTTTTCTTCTGTTGTTCGCTTTTCAGAAAGCCAAAGTTCATCCGAAGCTGCTCGAGGAACACCCAGGTGAGGATGGTCTGTGGTGCCAGTCGGACAAAAGCCGGGATGTAGCCCTGGAAAAAATAGATATTTTTCCAAAAATTATTTACTTAGTGAAAAAAACATGATATGTGAAATAAAACAATGCGGCAAACTGTTTTTTTAACCCTTTTTATCTTGTTTCTTGTTTTATTTTTTTCAGACCTTCCCTACAAAGTCAACGATCATTTTTTTGTTCTATGTACCTTTCAAAGTGAAAGGTACCTTTTTGTATCATTTGTTGTAACGTTAGACATACTGAACAGAAACGCACAGGTACAAACACTAATTATATATGATTTTCCACCCAAAAAATGTTTTTTTTATTGGACATACCCTGGAAAAATTCAGTAATTAATTGAAAGATCAAATATATCATCTCATTATTATTTCTTAATTAATCAAACCTTGTAAAACGCAGTCGGCCCAGCGCGCAATGTGTAGCGGAAACAATCCATAACTGACTGAAATGAGAAACAATTTTAATTATTAACGAGCAACTACATTTTCTTATCATTTTATATAAATTCTGAACTGCAGTTAGGATTTCAAAAAGTGGTGGTCATATAAAAGGTTGCTGCAGAGACTATTTTAGTTCTTATTGTGTTATAAACAGGTACGCAGATGATTTGTATCCATGAAAGAAAAAAATACCACTTTCCCGTGAACAAAGGACGTTTTTTTACTCTGCAAACAAGAATCTGATAAATTTATCCCTATTAATTATTTCTATCTATTATTGTAAAACCCTGAAATAGATTACTGCTCGACTGAAAATCGTCTAACTGAATGACTTACTGGAAAGTATAAAAAATACTGACTGACTGACTGACTGACTGACGAATGACTGACTGGAAAGTATAAAAAATACTGACTGACTGACTGTCTGACGGACGGACGGACGGACGGACTGACTGACTGACTGACTGACTGTCTGACTGACTGACTGACTGACTGACTGACTGACTGACTGACTGTCTGACTGACTAACCTTGAATTCGCCGGGCTTGGCGTTCATCATTCGCGTCTTCATCACATCCAACGGCTGCGTGATCGTGGTCGCAATACCGGCCTGTAGCAAATGCAATTTTTACTTACTACAAACAATAAAAAAATAAAAAAAAACATAACAACTATAAACTTTTTTTTTTAATTTCATGACTCCAATGGAGACAAGTGTGAAAAAGAAGCCCATTTCTGGATCTGATTTTATTGAGAAACATTCAGGGCTCAGGCTAATTAATTTCTCTGGGTGCTTCATGTACGTGAGATAATCATTTCGTCAGTCAAAAAGACAAGCCAATCAGTCGGTCAATCAGTCAATCAAACAATAAATATAGAAATCAGTTATTCATCTACTCAATCAATCAATCAGTCATTCTGTCAGTCAATCAAAAAGACGAGCCAATCAGTCAACCATTCACAATCAATCAGTCAATCAATCAGTCATTCTTTCAATCAATCAGCCAGTCATTCCACACACCGCAATGGTACTGGCGGTGAAATGAGTGATGTATTGTCATGTCATTCCGTCAGTCAGTCAAAAAGACGAGCCAATCAGTCAAACATTCAATCAATCAATCAGTCAATCAATCAATCAATCAGTCATTCTTTCAATCAATCAGCCAGTCATTCCACACACCGCAATGGTACTGGCGGTGAAATGAGTGATGCATTGTCATGTCATTCCGTCAGTCAGTCAAAAAGACGAGCCAATCAGTCAAACATTCAATCAATCAATCAGTCAATCAATCAATCAATCAGTCATTCTTTCAATCAATCAGCCAGTCATTCCACACACCGCAATGGTACTGGCGGTGAAATGAGTGATGCATTGTCATGTCATTCCGTCAGTCAGTCAAAAAGACGAGCCAATCAGTCAAACATTCAATCAATCAATCAGTCAATCAATCAATCAATCAGTCATTCTTTCAATCAATCAGCCAGTCATTCCACACACCGCAATGGTACTGGCGGTGAAATGAGTGATGCATTGTCATGTCATTCCGTCAGTCAGTCAAAAAGACGAGCCAATCAGTCAAACATTCAATCAATCAATCAGTCAATCAATCAATCAATCAGTCATTCTTTCAATCAATCAGTCAGTCATTCCACACACCGCAATGGTACTGGCGGTGAAATGAGTGATGCATTGTCATGTCATTCCGTCAGTCAGTCAAAAAGACGAGCCAATCAGTCAAACATTCAATCAATCAATCAGTCAATCAATCAATCAATCAGTCATTCTTTCAATCAATCAGCCAGTCATTCCACACACCGCAATGGTACTGGCGGTGAAATGAGTGATGCATTGTCATGTCATTCCGTCAGTCAGTCAAAAAGACGAGCCAATCAGTCAAACATTCAATCAATCAATAAGTCAATCAATCAATCAATCAGTCATTCTTTCAATCAATCAGCCAGTCATTCCACACACCGCAATGGTACTGGCGGTGAAATGAGTGATGCATTGTCATGTCATTCCGTCAGTCAGTCAAAAAGACGAGCCAATCAGTCAAACATTCAATCAATCAATCAGTCAATCAATCAATCAATCAGTCATTCTTTCAATCAATCAGCCAGTCATTCCACACACCGCAATGGTACTGGCGGTGAAATGAGTGATGCATTGTCATGTCATTCCGTCAGTCAGTCAAAAAGACGAGCCAATCAGTCAAACATTCAATCAATCAATCAGTCAATCAATCAATCAATCAGTCATTCTTTCAATCAATCAGCCAGTCATTCCACACACCGCAATGGTACTGGCGGTGAAATGAGTGATGCATTGTCATGTCATTCCGTCAGTCAGTCAAAAAGACGAGCCAATCAGTCAAACATTCAATCAATCAATCAGTCAATCAATCAATCAATCAGTCATTCTTTCAATCAATCAGCCAGTCATTCCACACACCGCAATGGTACTGGCGGTGAAATGAGTGATGCATTGTCATGTCATTCCGTCAGTCAGTCAAA
Source organism: Daptonema setosum (assembly GCA_964036265.1). Lineage (NCBI taxonomy): Eukaryota > Metazoa > Nematoda > Chromadorea > Monhysterida > Xyalidae > Daptonema > Daptonema setosum. Next base: position 3,298,283 of record OZ038446.1, on the reverse strand, counting down.
AAGACGAGCCAATCAGTCAAACATTCAATCAATCAATCAGTCAATCAATCAATCAATCAGTCATTCTTTCAATCAATCAGCCAGTCATTCCACACACCGCAATGGTACTGGCGGTGAAATGAGTGATGCATTGTCATGTCATTCCGTCAGTCAGTCAAAAAGACGAGCCAATCAGTCAAACATTCAATCAATCAATCAGTCAATCAATCAATCAATCAGTCATTCTTTCAATCAATCAGCCAGTCATTCCACACACCGCAATGGTACTGGCGGTGAAATGAGTGATGCATTGTCATGTCATTCCGTCAGTCAGTCAAAAAGACGAGCCAATCAGTCAAACATTCAATCAATCAATCAGTCAATCAATCAATCAATCAGTCATTCTTTCAATCAATCAGCCAGTCATTCCACACACCGCAATGGTACTGGCGGTGAAATGAGTGGTGATGTTGTCGCTGAAGACCCCGGTGGCCAACAGAATCTCCTTCGCCTGGTCATAGCAGGAAACCTGGAAGAGAATTAGACTTTTTCAGACTCAGATTTCAATGAACAAAAAATGACGTCTACTGACTGACTGACTGAATGACTGGCTGACTGTCTGATTGACTGACTTACTGACTGACAGATAGACTGGCCGACTAATTGACTGCAGACTGCATGACAGAAAAAAATAACTGACTGACTGACTGACTCGCTGACTGACTGATTGACTGACCGACTAACTGACTGAATGACAGAAAAAATAACTGACTGATTGACTGACCTGTCCGATGGTCATGAACACAGCCCTGGACGTAGCCATGGCAGCGCCGTTGAATAATTTCTTGGGTCCCTCTTCGGTGGCCACCCTGTACAGACCATCGATGGCGTGTTTGTACCTGAAGTGAGTGAATGACTCAAGTCAGTCAGTCAGTCAGTCAGTCAGTCAGTCAGTCAGTCAGTCAATCGATAATTCTGTCAGTCATTAGCAAGTCTCCCTCCACTACATCCGTCACTCACCATTATCGAATCACTCAGCTTTTTCACTCACTACTCACTTTCGCACTGACTCACTCACTGACTGACTGACTCACTCACTCACTCACTCACTAACTCTTTCAGTCAGTCACTCTGTCAGTCAGTCACTCTGTCAGTCAGTCAGTCAGTCAGCCGGGAAAAATCTGTCACTCAGTGGTAAATCTCCCTCCACTACATCTGTCACTCACTCACTCGTCACTCACTCATCCACTCACTCACTCTCTCACTCAGTCACTCACTCACTCACCCACTCACTCACTCACTCACTCACGTCACTCACGTCACTCACGTCACTCATTCATAAACTCATAACTCATTCATTCATTCACTCACTCACGTCACTCACGTCACTCATTCATTCATTCACTCACCCACTCACTCACTCACTCACTCACTCACTCACTCACTCACTCACTCACTCACTCACTCACTCACTCACTCACTCACTCACCCACTCACTCACTCACTCACTCACGTCACTCACTCACTCACTCGCTCACTCACTCACTCACTCACTCACTCACTCACTCACTCACGTCACTCACTCACTCACTCACCCTCTGCGCTGCGCCTTCGGCAACTTGACATCGTTCTGCATCCTGACATTGACCATATCGCCCGGAGTACCGACGAATCCGCCGCAGCCGCCGGCCAAAGCCGCGATCGCCACCTTCTGATAGAAGGGCAACGCCTGGTCTGTAGAGAGTGAGTGAGTGAGTGAGTGAGTGAGTGAGTGAGTGACTGTGGATGAGTGAGTGAGTGAGTGAATGTAGGGATGGAGGTAGGGAGGGAGGGAGTGAGTGAGTGAGTGAGTGAGTGAGTGAGTGAGTGAGTGAGTGAGTGAGTGACTAGTGAGTGAGTGTGTGAGTGTGTGTGAGTGAGTGAGTGAGTGAGTGAAAGAATAAGTGGATGGAGGGAGTGGGTGAAGTGAGTGAGTGAGTGATTGAATGAGTGAGTGAGTGAATGAGTGAATGAGTGAGTGAGTGAGTGGGTTAATGAGTGAGTGAGTGTGAGCGAGTGACCAACTATCGGGCAGCTGTTGTTTGAGCACTTCATACATACCAAAACGAGTTGTTGAATAAGTGAGCTGACGTACTAACGAAGCCGAGAGACCGTTATATAAACCTGGAAAATATTGCATTATTTAATTAATTAAATAAAATAAACTAATAATATTTTTTATTAATTTTATACAAATGATCTGTGGCACTGACGGACGAGCTAATACTCTAAAGGAGGGAATTTCGTCAAAAAGAGGGGAATTAGCAGTTTACAAGCCATTTTAACTACACCTTAGGGAACAAATTGAAAATTTTGAGAACGCCAAAGAGGGGGGAATTTCCCTTTTCCCATCATTTCTCGTCCGCTAGTGCTCTTGAACAGGAGACTGAGATAGCCAAAATTCGACTGTTTGTTTGTTGTTTTTTTTCTTCAATTTTTAGTACATAGAATCTGGATAATATTTGCAATCAATCTGAATGTCAATTTCTATTTTAGTCGTCTGAGTGTGCAATAACAGACAAATCAATCCAATAAAGAATCATTTATTGACTATGACTACACTAGCGGACGAGAATGGGTGGAAAAGTGGATTTCCCCCTCTTTGGCGTTTTCAAAAAAGTAGAGCTTGTTTCTTAAGGTGTGGGTGAAAAAGCCTAAAAACTGCCAATTCATTTCTCTTTGACGAAATTTTCTTTTCGTGGGATTAGCTTGTCCGCCAGTGTTAGTCACAAACTCTATCCAAAACGATGATTTCACTGTTATGTCTGCGGCTAATGATCTCTAAAGTTATATAACGCTCTTGAACAAGAGACTGAGATAGCCGAAATTCAACTGTTTGTATGTATTTTTTGTCGTCAATTTTAGTAAATAGAATCTGGAAAAGAGTCGTAAACACAATCAATCTAGAGGTAGACTTTTATTTTAGTCGTCTGTCAAATCAATCCAATAAAGAACATTGATTGACTAGTACAAAAGTACACAGGCGGACGAGCGAAACCTTCAAAGGGAGGAGTATTTTCCCAAAGACGGGGAATTGGCACAATTTTGGTCATCATACCTACAACGTAGGAAACCAATTTCGCTTTTTGAAAACGCCAAAGAGGGGGAATTCCGCTTTTCCCATCCCTTCAGATCCGGCCCACCAACCCAAAATGCCATCTGATTTCACGATTTTGACGGCCATGCCTCCGAGCGAGGCCTTGCCGGACTGTTGTGTTTGCAGGTGCACCTGAAGAGGAAAAAGGAAGTTTGGTCAGTCTTTCCAACCTGTACTATTCAGTAATCACAAGAATAATAACCTTTTTAACAAATCTATTGATCAGTCAGTCAGTCAGTTAGTGAGTCAGTCAGTCAGTCAGTCAGCCAGTCAGTCAGTCAGTCAGGCAGACAATCAGTCAGTCAGTCAGTCAGTCAGCCATTCTGTCAGTCAGTCAGACAATCAGTCAGTCAGTCAGTCAGTCAGTCAATCAGTCAGGTCAGTCAGACAATCAGTCAGTCAGTCAATCAGTTAGTCAACCTTCAACAAATCCAACGGATGTGTACAACAGGCAGCTCCAGTCAGTCAATAAGTCAGTCAGTCAGTCAGTCAGTCAGTCAGTCAGTCAGTCAGTCAACCTTCAACAAATCCAACGGATGTGTACAACAGGCAGCTCCAGTCAGTCAATAAGTCAGTCAGTCAGTCAGTCAGTCAGTCAGTCAGTCAGTCAGTCAACCTTCAACAAATCCAACGGATGTGTACAACAGGCAGCTCCAGTCAGTCAATAAGTCAGTCAATAAGTCAGTCAGTCAGTCAGTCAGTCAGTCAACCTTCAACAAATCCAACGGATGTGTACAACAGGCGGCTCCAGCCGACGCCAGTCCACCGAAATACCACCTGGCCAACCGTTTCTCTTCCGCCATTTTATTTATATTTTTTTGGATTAATTAAAAATATGTATTTTAAGACAATTGATTTTTTGTTTAACCTGGAAAAAGATTTGATCTGAGTGAGTGAGTGAGTGAGTGAGTCGGCGAGTGAATGCGTGAGTGAGTGTGTCAGTGAGTGCCACCGAAATACCACCTGGCCAACCGCTTCTCTTCCGCCATTTAATTTTTATTTGTTTTTATTATTTGATTAATCGAAAATTAAAATTTTATGAGAACTAATCGCCGAATGAAGATTTTTTATTGAACCTGGACAATTGATTTGATCTGAGTGAGTGAGTGAGAAAGTGAGTGAGTGAATGAATGAGTGAGTCGGTGAGTGAATGAGCGAGTGAGTGAGTGAGTGAGTGAGTGAGTGAGTGAGTGAGTGAGTGAGTGAGTGACTGACTGAGAACATGATGGAATCATTGATTGAGTGGTATTTGTTATTTGTAATTGTGCAAAATTGATCAATTAAAAAAGCAATATTGATAAAGAAATATAACAAAACGAAATCAGGTCAAGATAGTTGACGAGTATTGATTTTATGTGGTTTTAATGAGAACATAAAGCTCAGAACAAGATGCGGGTTCTTCAAACGTATGCAAACAAAAACCAATCATTCTCTTACAAAACTGATAAACAGAACAAACAAATGTGATGATAAAATGATCTATTAAAGTATTATTTCCTTTGCGAGAGAATCTTTTTCACAACCACTAGTTTTTATTGGGTTTGGATTGGTAGAATAAATTGGAGGAATGAATGGCCAAAATAAAATATGTAAGAAAAGTAGTGAACGCAGATCGAAGATGAAAAAAGATTTGGAAGGTAGCCTAAACAGGAGCTACAACCAGGAGTAACTCAAGTAACTAACTGAGATAACTATAACCTCACAGAGTAACGGCTCGGCTGTTAGAAGTTATTATGATGATTGGAACAAAACAGCTTATTTACACGATGAAAAAGTATTCACGTACACGTACGTATGTATATTGATTGGTGGCACTAGCGAACGAGAAAGGGTGGGAAAAGTGGAATTCCCCCTCTTTGGCATTTTCAAAAGGTAGAATTTGTACCTTAAGGTGTAGGCAAAAATGACCTGAAAACTGGCGATTCTTGACTGACCTCTTTGGCTAAATTCCCCTCCTTTTGGGTAATTAGCTCGTCCGCTAGTGGATAGGTTGACGAGAAAATTGACCACAGTCCACAGCGGTGCGAACTTCCCCAAAGAAGAAGGAATGCGCATTTTCCGAGTAGTTTCCCAGTTCAAATCACCTCATAGAACAAACTGCACTTTTAAATTTTCCCAAAGAGGGGAAAATCCCCTTATCCCACCCCTTCTCGTCCGCTCTAACTTTCTGGTTCCGGCCGCTGTTTATTACAACAACGCTGTGCGCCAAACACGTCGTGTAAACTGAAAATTTTAACTCTCAAAACTAACTAACGGCATTGTCTAACTATAACGCTACAGAACTTATTATTTCAGTTTCAGTTTTTATATTTGAAACACATATCGTCAAACAAACTAAGAGGGGGAATTAGCAGATTCCAGGTCATTTCACCTACACCTTGGGGAACAGATTCCACATTTTGGAAACGCCAAAGAGGGGGGAATTCCACTTTTCCCACCCCTTCTCGTCCGCTAGTTAATCACAGGATCAAAAAGATTGCAAATCAAAAATTTACTGCGCGACAAAGCCGACACAACAAACAGAGAAAAAGAGGGTCTAGAGATTTTTATAACAAGAAAATGATGAAAAAAATTACAATAACAAATTTTAACCAAAATGAACGAAAACTAAAAACTAAAAAGAACAGCAAAAATTGGCCTACGTGCAATTTTTGAATCCAATTTTACCACGCAAGCAAATGCAGTGCGTCAGCCTGGGTACGCTGCAACTAAACGGCGGATGAGCTAAACCTCTAAAGGGAGGGGAATCTTCCGAGAGCGGAGGAAATCGCGAAAAATTAACAAGTTTATCTACCCCTTATTAAACAAATTCTTCAAAAAACGCTAAATAGGACTCTTATTATAGGAGGGAGTTCCACTTTTCCCACCCTGGCTAGCTAGCCTGGCTGGGTACGCTGCAGCTAAACGGCGGATGAAGGCAGAACAGAAAAGGTAAAGTTCCCCTCTTTTGGCTAATATAAAATAACTTTTACTGCCAGGTGAAAACGAAAAAAGGCTTAAAAGATGTTAATTTCATTTTCTCTGAAGAAAATTCCTTCCTTTGGAGAATTGACTCGTCCGCCAAGGCGTCAGCGTAATGCGCTGCAGCTAAACGGCGGATAAGCAAATGGAGAGTTTCCCAAAAGTTTCCAAGTTTTTGAAAATTTTAAATTAGCTTATATAATTTTCTTATTAATTTTTCAATTTTGCAAGTGATTAGAATTATGTTTTGTCTTATCGACTAAAAGTTACAGTGTTATGCTCGAGAGCTTATCCGCTATTCGTTGTTCAAGGCATTGGCGGGCGGATGTACCAACTCTCATAAGGGAGAGGAAGCTCATCATAAAGAAGAAAACTGACTGTTTTGTGGTCATTTTACCTACACCCCAAAGTTTTTTTTCAAACAACCAAGAAGGGCGAGTTCTATGTTTTTCCCCCTTCTCATCCGCTAGTGCATTGAAAATATACCAGGGAACGTTAGTAGTTGTATGGCGGATGCGTTTGAACGTTATACTGCTCATGATTCATTATGCAAAAAATTCGAATCGGTTTTGCCTAGGATACGTAAAAAATTTCCCTTCAGTGTCAGTTGCATACAAGATTTTAAAATCTGAAAATGACTCAAAATGATATTACATGACAGAAATGACATATTACAAATGCCTATTACATGGCAGAAATGAGCGCAGCCAATTTCCTTAGTAAGATTTTTCCCCTTCAACAATGTTCGTAAGTCTTACAACGTATTGCATAATGAAACACAAGCAGTATATGTAATGGAAGTTTTTGTTATCGTTTTGCCAGAGAATTGTTCTAGACAAAGACTTTTAGCTAAGGTATAGCTTAGCTAGTAATAAAAATCAAACTTCATATGAACCTGTTATAAAAAAAATGCAATGAAATAGGCGTAATGTTAGTTCGTTTTTCAAATGTCCAATCGGATAATAATTTATTTCTTGAACGTTTTATCGCGCGCCAAAAACAAAATTTGAATTTAAATTACGCGCCAAAAAGCTATCGAATAACAAGAAATCCTGGATACGCTATACACGATTTGTTATCATA
>OZ038446.1:3276293-3290924 GCA_964036265.1 Daptonema setosum | reverse complement strand
ATTTTACAAAAGGTTCGAACCCAGAACCTCTCGCATGCGAGGTCAACACCCCCACGCTAGCCACCAGGCCATACTGGCTTTGGTTTATGTGATAAACGCTGGTGTCAACATATGACGGTAGAAGCACGCGTTGGTTGCATTCACTGCACGTGTTGAATTTTTGATTCTCAGAATAGTGCAGTTAGAATCTTGCGGCCCCGGGTTCGTTTCCCAGATTTTTTATAAAACTTTTCTCACTAGTATCCTTTTCATACGGCATGTGACAGTTTATATTTTGTAATCCAAAATGAGTTGACATGCCAGTTTTTTTGGTTCCTAAATAGATAATTGAAACAGGGGCATTGAGTTGAATTGAAGCCTGATATCAACAATGTCTGAGGCATGGACCCCTATTTGACCGACCCTACTTGACCGACCCTATTTGACGAGACCCCTATTTGACCCAGACCAGTCAAACAGGGGTCCGGACCCTTATTTAGACCATGGTCAAATAGGGGTCTATTGTCCTCTTGGACCCTTATTTGACCGACCCCTATTTGGACCGACCCTTATTTGACCATGGTCAAATAGGGGTCCATGGAGGCTGGACCCCTAATTGACCGACCCCTATTTGACCGACCCCTATTTGACCAGACCCTTATTTGACCAGTCAAATAGGGGTCCGGACCCTTATTTGACCATGGTCAAATAGGGGTCTATTGTCCTCGTTGGACCCTTATTTGACTAGTCAAATAGGGGTCTGGTCAAATAGGGGTCGGTCAAATAGGGGTCGGTCAAATAGGGGGTCGGATCCCAAAAGTGCAATCCAGCCCACCCTTCTGTGTAGGCTTAGGCTTAAGCTTAGGTTTTTGCGATAGGCTCGAGCGCTACGCGCCCGAGCCCATACAAAAACCTAAGCCTAAGCCTAAGCCTACACAGAAACCTAATTTTGATGCTCACACCTGCCAAACTGTTAGTATAGTGCTCCAGAATAACTTTTGTAAACTTAAGTCGGTGCTAGGAACTAAGCCGAAGCCGTACAAACAATATCAAAATTCTGGGTCGACGGGTCGACGGGTCGCGATAGCCGATTATTTTCACATAAAAAATACTTTGTCTCGTCAAATATGATGTATTTTCATAATATTTTATTATAAACTGTTATAAAAAGACTGACAAACTTGAAGAAATGCGCATTAGAGCAGCGTGCCCGATTTGTCAGGAGGTTGGTACCATTTCACTAGGAAAAACGGTTGGCAAAGTAGAATTCCCCCCCTCTTTGGCGTTTTCAAGTGTAAGTTGTTCCTCAAGGTGTAGTTGAAATGGCCTAAAAACAGGCCAATCATCCCTCCTTTGACTAAAATACCCTCCCTTTGGATGATTAGCTCGTCCACCGGTGGGGCCAATTCATTTCACCTTTTGTACTATAATTTATTCTGATTTTATTCGCCCGCCGTTAATGATTTTCCTTGAATAAAAATTGAATTTATATATTCTATGAAATTATATTATAATTTATTCATTTATAATAAATTTATATATGAAACTATATTCTATGAAATTATATATTTTCATTGAATAAAAAAGATTTTCATTGAATAGGTATATTTACTGGTTGATTAGAACCACTGGCGGACGAGATAATCCTCCAGAGGGAGGGGAATTCAGTCAAAGAGAGGGGATTCGAAAGTTTTCAGGCCAATTACGTTTTTACTATTTGAAAACGCCAAAGAGGGGGGAATTCCACGTTTCCCATCCCTTCTCGTATGCTAGTGATATCAACATCCTTTAATTCCAGGTCTTTGTGGAAGCGAATGAGATTTCGGCAACTGCGTGCGGCCATACGTTCCATTATGTGTGTATTGTCCAGTGGCTGGAGGTTATCACACTCTTTCACTCACTCACTCTTTCACAATAGTTACTCATTCACGCTCACTCATTCACTCACACACTCTTTCACTCACTAACTTACTCACTTACTCATTCACAAACTCTCTCACATTACTTACTTACTCACGCTCGCTCACTCACTCACTTACTCACTCACTCTTTCACTCACTCATTCACTCACGCACTCACTTACTCACACACTCTCTCTCACTAGCTCATTCACTCACTCACTCATTCACTCACACATTCTTTCCACTCACTCATTTACTCACTCACTCACAATAGTTACTTACTCACGCTCACTCACTCACTCCGCGACTCGAACCCGCACGTGCGGTTTGCGAGACTGGTGCCTTAACCACTTAACCTAGTTTCCCTTTCAGCAATGCGGCCAACGCAACACACCGTGTCCGTCGTGTCGGGAGAAGATCACGGAAAAGACCCTGATCAAACGTGAGTTGATGAGTTTTTGTATAATAAAGTGAGTTGATGAGTTTTTGTAAAATAAAGTGAGTTGATGAGTTTCTGTATAAGTTTGGCTCGTCCGCCAGTGATAAGAATTCAAACGGGAGTTTTTTTATTTAATTTGAGAGAGATATGAGTCAAAATTCAATTATAATTCGCAAGGTCTTTACTTCACCGAACCCTGCAATGATTCGATGGTGGATTCGCCGCGCGTTAATCGTCGTCGCAGCGGTAATGTCGTGGTTCAGGTTAGTGTGAATCAATCAATTGCTCGAAAAGTGTACAATGATCAGTGAATCTCAACGCATTGTTTGGTGAGTGAATCAATCAATCATTCGGTAAGTAAATCAATTCATCATGTAGAGAAACGATCGTTTAATTGATCAATCTTTCATTCAGTCAATGAATCAACCTTTCATATAATCAATCATCATCATCAGTCAGTCAGTGAATGAATCAGTCATATTATCAATCGTTCAGTCAGTTAATCAATCATTCGGTCAGTGAATCAATCACTCATTTAGTTAATCGATTTTCGTTGGATGGTTAGTCCTTCAGTCACCGCATCAATCAATCGATCAATTTGCCGTGGCAACATTAAGCGAGAAAATTAAATCTCAGTATTATTCTTTTCGTTATTATTTCAGTGAAAACAATTTTCAGACCTTAACTGATGATGACGACGGAGGTAATAATGGTTCCAATGAAAACAATGAACTCGCCTCTGCACTGCGCGCTCAGATAAAACGTCTGGAAACGAAGGTCGGAATACTAAAATTGGTATAATTTTTTTTATCTGTTCATTACAAGATTCGGTGTTCACATTTTGTACCAACCTTTAAAAAAACGGTGTCATTTTTCCTGAAATGAGCACCAATTTTTTGTATCAAGTCACGGTTTGTGAAACGAAAAATAACAAGGAAAAAACAATTGAGGTCAATCAACAACATAAAGGTTATAACAACGGCGGTTTTTGGCTCCAAGAAAGGTTTGAAAAAAAAACAAGATAAAACAAGGAAAAAACAATTGGCCCCATTGTTTTATTTGACATACCCTATATCAAGTTATTTCATATGTTCTGTATCAGGTATCTGAGCTCGAATCATCCAACTCGTCAACCGCAGCCAGTCTGCGATTGCGTGGCGAAGAACTGATCACGTCGCGCGCGAATATGAAGAAACTCACTGATGAATACGTCGAGTTGCAGCAGCGGGTTGGGAAGCATATTTTTCTTTCTTTATTGTAATTATTATTTGTTTATTTTCATTACTTTCTTATTCTTTTCAAGTCGGGAAAAAAATTCACTCAAGATTTTACTATAACTTCTGTTTTTTTTTAATTTCGTTACCTTTTTCTTCTTTTTTTTCAAGTCAGGAAAGAAATTCACTAAAGATTTTTTATTCTATAACTTCGCTGATCCAGTTGTTTCCAATATAATCATTTTCTTTTCTCTCTAGAGTGGTTTTGGCTGAAATCGATTTATCAAAGTCCGTTCCTTTGATATGGTTCGAAAGAGATGTGCATTTTTGCGATTTCAGTTCAACGCACTCCGCAACAAGTACGATCGTGGAGAGCAGGATCTTCGTATGGCCAAGGAGCAGGCTGTCCAGTACAATGGACTGTTTGCTAATAATCAAGAGCTGAAACGTGAACTGAATGACTGCAAACGGCGACTAAAAGACTGTGAACTGTTGGTTTGGACTGCGTATAGAATGTTTCCCTTTCGCTCTGTTGAGTCCATGATATATTCAGTTAGATAAGTCAGTTAGAATGTTATCGTATTATAGTCAATTAGAATTGATAGCTGAAAATACTTGAATGACTTTGTTCACTTATTCGTTAATGAACTTACAATTAAGCGCAACACTTCATGTTTTTCAAGTGTCATGTGAAAAAAGATTTTCTCTCCAAATCGTCTTCCCAAGATTCGGATTGATTGGCGTTTGAAATATAAAAGGCTATATTATATCAACAAACTCACCGACCCCACTAACTCACATCACAAGTCGCTCACCAACTTACTCTTTCACCCACTAACATGATGTTTCAGCGCTGATCGCCTGCTCAACGGCACTCCGTCGGAGGTTGATGACTTTCTGAATGGTCGGGCTCACGGCCGACGCGATAATGATGATGAGTCGGACAGGTTCATTAAAATGATGAAACGGTGAGTTGGTGACCAAAGTTCTGTCAACTATTGATACAATCGATTAACTAAATTTGTTCATTATACTAATAATAACCATTATAATAATAACTATAATACTAATAATAATCATTATTATCATAATTAAATCTTGTTTCATTCACTGTAGCCAGCTGGAGGCCAGCAAACGGGCGCAGTCCCAGCTATCGGATCGATGTGATCAACTGCAGGTTAATGACTGATTGATTGACTGACTAACTGACTGAGTTATGACTGACTTAATGACTGAGTTATGATTGACGCACTGACTTGATGACCGACTTAATGACTGACTACCTGACAGACTGACTGACTTGATGACTGACTGTCGGACTTTATGACTTAATGACTGACTGACTGACTTAATGACTGACTACCTGCCTGAATTAATGACTGACTGACTGATTGACAGACTGGCTAACTGACTGAGTTATGACTGACTTAATGTCTGAGTTATGATTGACGCACGCAATGACTTGATGACCGACTAGATGACTGAATACCTGACAGACTGACTGACTTGATGACTGACTGTCTGACTTAATGACTTAATGACTGACTGACACATGGCTGACAAACTGAATAGTGGATGACCGACTGACTGGACAGCATTGTGTCGCTGACTGAATGACTGATTTAAAGTAACTGAATACCATTGACTGACCGACCAACTGACTGACAAATGGCTGAGGGTAAACTGAACGATTCACTGACTGAATGAATGGTGAATAATCGACCGGCTGACTGACTGACTGACTGCCTACAGCAGAATTACAAAAGCTACCCCTTTTCTCTTTTGTATATTTTCTCTTCTCTAAGTCAATTCAGACTTAGGCATTGGCTTTTTTACATGCCTATGTATCAGGCTTAGGCTTAGAAATAACTTTCTGCTATGTATTTGTTTTTGGCCAAAAAGACGGGTCGAAATACTTCTAAACCTCGATGAAAAAAGGGTAGGGTTGGGAAATTACCTAGCAGAATTTCCATACCCTACCCTTTTTCTTATTTGGCTGTTCAACTTCAATCCATTCGATTAAGGCTTTGGCTTAGGCTTAGTTCCGAGCTTGGAACTTAGGCTTAGGCTTAGGAATGAACTTTGGCTCCGTATTTGGCTTAGGCTTAGGCATATGAGCGATTCGAGAAACTTGAAGATGAAAAAAGGGTAGCTTATGGAAAACTGCCTGACTACATGACAGACTGACTTAATGACTGACTGACTGGATGACAAACTGACTGAATGACTGACTGACTGACTGACTGACTGACTGACTGACTGACTAACATTGCAGGCAGAGCGCGGCACTCTACTCGTCACATGTAGAAAGTACAAAAAGATCGCCCAACAAATGCGGACGCAGAAAATGGAGCTTGAAGAAATTTTGGTTCGTATAGATAATAGAAACCCTGTGCAGGTTCTATTCTCTGAGTTTCTGGTTATTCGCCTCACTTACGTAGAGTTCATCTGAAAATTGCTGTTATACAAACTTGCTTGTACTTTCAGGCTTCACGCCCGTCAGCCTCATCATCAACCGATTGTCGACACCAACAACAACAGCAACAGCAACATTCCCAACAACAACAACAACAACAGACGTCACCTGTTTTCGATAAATCACCGCGTGCGACGGCGACGACCGGCGTATTTAAACGACCAGCAAAATCGCCTGATCAGGTTGATCAGCTCGATACTATGGATGTTGACGACGATGATAGTTTCAATGTGACGTTACCTGGTTGGTGAGTGAGTGAGTGAGTGAGTGAGTGAGTGAGCGAGTGAGTGAGTGAGTGAGTGAGTGAGTGAGTGAGTGAGTGAGTGAGTGAGTGAGTGAGTGAGAGAGTGAATGAGTGAGTGAGTGAGTGAGTGAGTGAGTGAGTGAGTGAATGAGTGAATGAGTGGGTGAGTGAGTGAATGAGTGGGTGAATGAGTGAATGAGTGGGTGAGTGAGTGAATGAGTGGGTGAGTGAGTGAATGAGTGAGTGGATGTGTTTTATTGGATTTATTTATCTCATTCATAGCGAATTTCGTTTTGTTCTCAACGGCTAAATATTCGGTCTCGGACATTCGGACATCTCTAAATTCCAGTTTTTAAAGTAGATTGTTATAATTCTTGTAAAATTTTGCTGAATTCCGACAATTTTTTATTTTTTTATTCAGGTAGTACTCGTGTTCAGTCAAACCAACAAGATGAGGCCAAACGCGCTCGCTTGGGTACCTCATACGGATTTGGGACGGGCCGTAAAAATCTATTCAAGTTATTATTAGTTAATTTGAGTTGAAGAACAAAAAACTTCAATAAACACTCGTAACAATAACAACAATAAATATCTGAAATCGTATAAAGTGGATTATGATCAGTGTGTTTCAGCTGAAGCCCACCCGTGCCTTACCGGACTGTTCTAAAACTATCAACTATCACCTGTTTAATCAACTATAAAATTTTTCAACTATCCCACTGTTCAATCCCCGGCGCGGACTCACTGAGTGTCTGACTCGGCCACGCATACACTGACTAAAGACGCTTTCGAGATACTAGTGAAATATGAAGAGCAATTTTTGGTCAGACCATGAAACATCAGGTTGAAAACCTTCTTCGGTGAAATCAACGCTAATTTTGTAAAAAAATTAATGCAAGCAAAAGGATACAAAGCCAATACACTAATTCGGATTAATAAAAAACATCATTGCCCGTAAAGCACCATCTTTTACACCGAACTGAGATGTTGGGCCACAAGCTAGTTCAGTGTAGTGCTGTTCTTTCGCGTGATTGACTGGGTGATGATGATTGGCCGGTTGAGTTGTTGACCAATCACCGTCACGCACGTTTGCCAACGTGTGGAACCAAAGTGAGTTTGATGTTTCATGGTCTGAGCAAAAATGATACTTCATATTTCACTAGAATCTCGAAAGCGTCTTCAGCTGTTTGATCAAAAATTTTCTCATGATTGACAGACTTGAGTTACCACAGTTTAACGGTGTAAACGTGTTCGTTCATGACAGATGACTGACTGACTAACCTGACTGACTGACTGACTGATCGACATACTGACTGACTGGCTAACTGTCTGACTGACTGACTCACTGACTGACTCACTGACTCATTGACTGACTGACTGACTGACACCTCGTTACAGTATGCCGCCCTCCTCCTCCAACAAAACGGCATTGAAGAATGTCAACGTTTTTGGTGATCCACTCATCAAGGTTTTCTATTTTAATTTATAATTCTTTAATTATAATAATTCAAGATCATTGCGGGCCTATACTTACATAAAAAATGAAAAAATAATTCGTTTTAAGATTGTGTCTTTAAGTGTGCCAAAAACGTGGACTTTTACAAGTTCTCGGGTCTTCCGACATTTTTCATCACTTTATGGGCTTAATTTTTGTTCTTAGCTGAGCCGATTTTCAGATATTTAAAAGCGACATCCGTAAATTACAAAATTTTATCGCGTAATGCATCTATTTCTATCAGAATTGAATAAACATTACATACGTCCAGAAACGATGAAAGACAACAAGGTTGTTCTGGTCACATACTTTCTTTACCCAACTTTCCCTCAACATTCTTGTTTTCAGCGTGCTCCCGTCGCAACAACAGCAAAGTCATCATCAAAGGTGGGTCGGGGAACGTCCAAGTCATCTTCCAGCTCCTCAATCGGCAACACACTGGACCTGTTTATTAAGAAGAATCAACCGATTGAATTCTGGTTGGTGGTGTTGTCTTTTTATTCAGGTTTCTTTTCCGAAAACCATTTGGTTAGTGCGCGGGCGGACGAGCTAACCCTTCAACGGGAAGGGAATTTCGTCAAGGAGCGGGAAATTCACAGATCTCAGGCATTGTTATTTGGTAAAAAAATTTTGGTTTCAAATTTTTGAGTTCAAAATTGATTATGGCGCGCATTTTGGAGAAACATATAATAAACATATTTTAGAAAAGTTTTATCACATGACTATTTATTTTTCATGTCCGTGTCAAATCCATGAAAATAATTTTTGATAACAAGAAATCCTGACCAAGTTATATTTCAGCGACAAAAAGCCGACCATATCTTCATCGTCGCGGAAACGACCCGTGATCGATCTGATGTTGGCCGGTGCCGGTCGGCCGAAACCGCCGACCGATCGGACGATTGTGATTGATTGATCGATAATTGATTGACTGATCGATAATTGATTGACTGGTTGATGATTGATTGGATGATCGATAATTGATTGGATGATCGATAATTGATTGATTGATCGATAATTGATTGACTGATTGATAATTGATTGGATGATCGATAATTGATTGACAAAATCATAGATTGATCAATATTTGATTGACTGATCAATAATTAATTGGTAGAAGTAGAATAAATTCATGATTGATTGATTGATAATTGATTGAGTTCTGAATTTATGAGTTTCATCGTTGATGATGATATTTGTTTTTCATGGTTGATACATTGAAAACGGGCCATTATGATTGTTTTATGCATAATTGATTGGTTAATGATTTTAATAGATTCATGTCGAAGTTTATGATTGATAATTGGCTGACTGTCATGATTGATTTATTGTAAACGAGCAATTGTAATTGATTTTTGCAGATGGTGATAAACAGATATTCTAGGATGGTCACGATTTGCGTTCGAGTTGAAACTGAGTTATAGTCGGTTATGATAAACCTTTCCAAGTTTTTCAAGAAATATTCTACCAGCCGCACATAAGAAATATTTTTGTAAAACTGTTCTTTCGTCAGGTTTAGAATTGTAGCGCAAGGTTTACACAAATGTGTCGAAGTGAAATTGTCGCATGGTTTTCCTGAACAGTTAAATCAAGAAAAAATAAAATAACTTCAGGAAAAATTCAAAAAGTAATAACCAGTTTATATTACTGACTTTGGGTGACTAATTTACACGAAATTCGTTATTTTTCCCGGTTTACCTTTATGAAAATTTTTTTGTAAAACTTTCGTCAAAGTGTCAAACACGACGACAAAGAATATTTTTACAAAATCAATTTCTCTATGTGCGTGTACATAAATTTCTAAACACCTTTTTGGAAAGGTTTATCGTAACCGACTATATATATGAATGATGTCCTTTTTTACATTCGTGATGTGATATTTTTTATTCCCAGGTCGTTCTGAGATCATAATGAAAAAATCGTCAATACCAGAAATCGTCTGTTTATTCATCTGAAACAGTTTGTATTCATTTCCGGAGTGTAAAGCGTTTAGTAGATCAATAAGAAATTAATGTAAGAAATCGATTATTTTATTCTCGAATCATTTTGTGCTAGGAAACTGGAAAGGCACATTCAAATCTAATGTTTCACTGTCGATTCGACAGGTTCAGTAATAATTGGCGTGTAACAAATTTTGCCTGTTTTTCAACTTCATTACTAAACCTGACAAATATACAGTGAAACATTACATGCAAATTGTCCGGCTAGGCACAAAATAAGTTAAGAATAGAATAATCGACTATACCATCTTTTTGATAACTTTATTGTCGTGTTCCCGGTTTATGACCAGAAACATCCATAACCACGAAATCAACCGTAAAACTTACCAAATTTATTTTTAATTATTATAATTTTCAGGTAATGAGTATGAGAAGCACAATTTATTCAACCGGTATGTCGGAAACATTTCGCACAAAAATATTTATATCAAAGAATCATCGTAATTCAAGCAAAACAAATTGCAACTTATTATACGGTCGAAAATACGTATGAATAGTACGTGTAATAGCTGTGCCTGTTTTTGCAATATATAATATATTCAAAGCTCTGTTACAGAGTTAATTGTTATTCTTGCCATAATTGGGAAAAGAACTCTTGCAACGAACAATTTATCAACTACAGATAATGTAGCGCTGCCATAATGGTTGTTTCCAAAATGATCTATTTAATGGTTAAACTTGAAAACGAACGATAATTTGCAGTTGCGTGATTTTTATGATCTGTTTATATGTACATTATATTTATATCACAGTACCCAACAACAGTACGTTCGTCCTACTCACGTAGCGCGCGTAATCTGAATGAATGTCGTTATTATATTATTATTTTATAGCTCTATAATTCAAACAATTAAAAATAATAATTCTTGTATAATACAGGAAAATCTCAAGAAATAATCTGGTCTGGTGGTTACAAACAAATTAGTAAAATAATATTGTACTAATCTAATCCAGTTAATCATCCTCCAGCTAAATGGTGAAACTTCAAGTATTCAAGTAAATCGGAATAAAAAATCACTTGCACCACCACGTCCAACAACCAAGATTCGAACCTAGTACCGTACGATCGCAAGTCTAACGCTCAACCAACTACGCTACCGAACCAACCTGTTAGTGAGCACATCCTCTTCAGTCTTTACCGATTCAACCACAGTCTGGTCAACGGACGGCAGGGCGGCTGAGATCTCCAAACCGTTCTCTTCCGCCACCTGCAAGAAAAAAAACATTAAAATAAATAAACAACAATCAAAATATCCGGAAAAATAGAGCGAATTTCATCGGATAAAACTAGATTCTTCATACTTGCTATTATGCAAAACAAAAACCAAACTATATTTCATACTAAACTATACTGTCTGGCATGGCCCTATACTTCGCTTAAAAATCTTATTCCCGTCCGGATACCCAAACCAAACAGTGGAATACTATTACTCAAATCCACAAAAGCACTGAAATTCGAGTTGACTCGAACCCATTACAATTTGATCTACAGTCTGATAAAACGTACCTGTTTCATGAGCGCTGTCACCTGATCTTCAGGTGCAGATAAGGTGGTGGCCTGACCCATGCTCTGTTCCATCACCGAAGAATGAACGTCCAGATCTTCAAACACGGTTTCGAATTTGTCCATGACCTGCGTGAAAGTTGATAACTACATAATAAAACATTGAAGATCAATCATAGTATCATTAAATGAAATAATAATAAAGCAGATATTAACGATTTTATGATGAGTATGTCACGCATTTCGAAAACGATTGACTTCGAGATAAAAACTTGATAATTTTTTTAGTTGATCAACATACCATCCATGAAAGGAGAAATAGATAAACATTAAAACAAATCATTTCTGAAACACTTACCTTGGATACTTTTTCGAGATTCATCGAGCTGAGCGCAGCTTCGAGCGCTTTGACGGTGGTGCCCATACTACGAGTAACCTGCAAGTAATTCATATTTTATTCCAATTTCAAAACAATGTAAAACAAAATGAGTAGGAACGAATAGATATGATTCGTGAACACAGAGGTGGGCCGCAGGGGGGGGGGGGTTCCCCCCCACTTTTCAGGGTCGGCGGGTAGCCTACCCCCTCCCCCTAGACAAAAATTTAAGTCGCCTACCCCTTCCCCCCCTACTCGAAATTTTTGAGAAAATCGGCCTCAAAACCTCGATTTTGAGGCTCATTTTTCAAAATTTTCTGGCTGTGAGAATTTTTTTTCGAAGAAACACGTTTTCTGGGTAAATTTTCTTGGTTAAAACCTGAAAAAACCGGTATATGTGATGTTTATACCTTATAATAGAAGATTTTTTAGCAAAAACAAGCAAAAAACAAGCGTTTTATGCGAAAAATTTTTTTTTCTACCCCCCTACCCGACCTCAACCCCCCCCCCCCTCCCCCCCAACTTTTCGGACAGGTCGGGTAAAATGGGATTTTCTGTCGGCTACCCCCCACCCCCTGCAAAAAGCCAAAAAACCCGGCCCACTCCTGCGTGAACATAAACTGAATTTGGGGTGAAAAAAATTATAAACAAGAAATTAATGTTCATATTTATGAACGCATACAGATTTTATCGTTTCTAACATTCCAAAAAAGTCATGAATGAAAACAGGGCAATAAAGCATTTCGATGTTAAGAGACGGCTCTAAAAAATGTGAAACGCTGATACGTCACTTTTTTTGTTGTGGATTGCGATCATCGCGTTATTGATCAGTGCAACCAGATGAAATATTAAACAGAAAAATTTACATTAAAATAATAATAAAAACAATAAGAAAATAAAAAACAACGACTATAATAACGATATAAAAACAATAATACAATATTCTTTTCTCAAACCTGTTACATCGCAGCGGAAAAATATTAATAATAACAACAATAATAAAAAATTTCACAACAAACCTGTTGCATGGCAGCGGCACTCTGCACCCGACTACTCACAGCATCGACTTTGGCGGCGTATCGCAAATAGTTGAGTCCTTCGTTCTTCTTGCGGATCGCGTTCTCGGCGTAGATAGCGGCCGCTTCGCGGTTGTTTTGTTGGAGCGCCTAGCAAAATTTATATAAAAATTACTTACTTCTTCTCGTCCACACTCAACTCTTTGTACACTGTTTTGAAGTGAGAATAAATAAAAAAAAAATTAAAGTAATAAGTAAAAAACTACAAAAAAGAAAAATTCCGGATTTATACCACATTAGTTACAGAAATATACAGAGTACACTATTACGAAAACTCAACCAATCAATACCTCATTAACTTACGCATCCATTCTATCAACCGCTTATTCACCAACTAACTCATTCACTCACTCACTCACTCACTCACTCACTCACTCACTCACTCACTCACTCACTCCACTCACTCACTCACTCACTCACTCTCTCACTTACTCACACTCACTACCTCACTCACTCACTCACTCACTCACTCACTCACTCACTCACTCACTCACTCACTCACTCACTCACTCACCACTCACTCACCCACTCACTCAGTCAGTCACTCACTCACACACGACACACTCACTCAATCAATCACTCGGAACACTGACTTCCAAAAACGCAATTCCACGAATAATAGAAAGCCACAAAAATGTTAATTCACTCACCTTTTTGCACTTGTTCTTCTGTACGTTCATATCTTTCTCGGCTTTTTTAGCCTGTCGTTCCAGCTGTTTGCTCGTAAAACGTAGTTGGAAGAGCATGTCTGCAGAAAATTGTATAGGTTATAAATACAGTGAGTGAGTGAGTGAGTGAGTCAGTGAGTGAGTGAGTGAGTGAGTGAGTGAATGAGTGAGTGAGCGAGTGTGTGAGGGAGTGAAGTGAGTGATATGGAGTGAGTGAGTGAATGAATGAGTGAGTGATAGAGTGACTGAGGGTGAAGGAGTGAGTGAGTGTGTGAGTAAGTAGAAAAGCTTTTGAGTAAGTGAGTGAGTCAGTGAGAAGTGATGAATGAGAGTGAGCGAATGAGTGAGTGAGTGAGTGATCGAGTGAGTGAGTAAGTGAGTGAGAGAGTGAGGGAGTGAGTGAGTGAGTGAGTGAGTGAATGAGTAAGTAGAAAAGCTTTCAAGTAAGTGAGGGAGTCAGTGAGGAGTGATGAATGAGAGTGAGCGAATGAGTGAGTCAGTGATCGAGTGAGTTAGTATGTGAGTGAGTGAGTGAGAGAGTGTGGGAGTGAGTGAGCGAGTGAGTGAGTGAGTGAGTCAGTGAGCACTAGCGGACGAGAAGGGGAGGGAAAGGTGGAATTCCCCCCTCTTTGGCAGTTTCAAAAAGTTTAGTTTGTTCCTTAAGGTGTAGGTAAATTAGCCTAGAAACTGCAAATTCCCCCCTCTTTGACGAAATTCCCCTCCCTTTGGAGGATTAGCTCGTCCGCCAGTGTGAGTGAGTGAGTGAGTGAGTGAGTGAGTGGGTGAGTGAGTGAGCGCGTAAGTGATGGAGTGAGCTAGTGAGTAATTTACTCGTTTCATCAGATTATCAGATAATAATGAAGTGAGTGAGCTGAAAAGTCAATATAAATACACATCCACCAACCTTCCAATTTCGGCCCACCTCCAAACCAAGACATGATGACGGAGTTTTCTTCGAATGTTGTGACCAAAAGCAAATTAGCAAGATATCAGAAACGATAGAGTTTGATAAATCAGGGGATTCCAAACGAAAATAAATTTTTATCGGTTTCTTCACAATTGAATTTCTTGTCAATTATTCTTCAGGACGAGTAAAAGCGTCTGTAAAATGAAGAAATCGGTACAGTTTTAATCAGATAACAATTGGGAATATGTTGAAAATGAACTATAGTACGATAAACAGAGCAAAGATGAGTCATTTTTATTTTTTACCGACGCAATGCAAATGCACGGAAAATAGAAAACGCATTCAAACTGAA
>OZ038446.1:3266293-3271293 GCA_964036265.1 Daptonema setosum | reverse complement strand
TATTATAGCTATATATCTGTTTATCTTGGCTATACGAAACTATTATAGCTTGGTCAGGGTATCTTGTTACTAATCATTTTTCTGAAAACCTTTTACTGAACAATTAATAAGTTGAGCATGTTTAATAATAAGTTATACAAATCTAGTGCGAAAAACAAAACAAAAAAATTTGATTTGAATGCGCGCCAAAAGGATTACGGAAAAAAATTCGGAGTAACGAGAAAATGTGACCAGACTTTATGCGCATGTAATATTGTCTAGCTTTCTCCATTGATTAAAAGACCGAATTTGAATTGGCGCCATTTTTATATTTTTTTTTAAATCAGTCATTCCCTGCATTAGCGGACGAGGGAAGAACGCAAAAGTGGAATCCCCCCTGGTTGGCGGTTTCAGAAAGTACATTTTCGTTTCTTAACCATTAAGACGGAAATGATATGTCAAGTACAAGCGTTTTTTCCACTCCGTACAGGGTATCTCAAAAAAAGTTAAACTTCGGAGCAGCTATGGTAGAAGCACTGGCGGACGAGTCAACCCTCCAAAGGGAGGGGAATTTCGTCAAAGAGGGGGGAATTGACAGTTTTCAGGTCATTTTACCTACACCTTAGGGAACAAACTCTACTTTTTGAAACTGCCAAAGAGGGGGGAATTCCACTTTTCCCACCCCTTCTCGTCCGCTAGTGGGTTGAAGCTAGAGAAAAGCTGCGACTCAGTGGAACAGCATTATAGCCTTTCCGGGGACTCTTGTTAGATAACACGTTTTGGCGCGCAGTTTGAATTCAAATTTGTTTTTGGCATGCGATAAAAATTCTCAACAATTAAATTTATTCTCCACTCAACATTTGGACATTGTACGATAACCCCTCCAGGGTTTCTTGTTAGCCAAAAACTTTATGGCGCATAATTTGAATTCAAATCTGTAATTGGCGCGCTTTTGAAATTTCGAGAAATGAAATCTTTTCTACATAAGATTTGGAAAACATACGAAAATTGCTCTTAATTCATTGCATACGTGCGTAACCGACCTTCGAAATTTATGTTTTGATAACAAGAAACCCTGACCAAGCTATGTATCTGTATTCGGCACCTCCATGTTCTTCTTTTAGAGCAGAATAATCGTTGAATTTTCTCATAACCGAAAATTTTCAATGGTAGATTGGGTATATCATTTTTTAATTTAATTATTTTTAACGAAAAAAACGTAGAGAACTACTATCAGCTTACGTGTTGAACTCAACCACAAGCAGACGAGAAAAGGTATTGAAAAGTGGAACTCCAACTCTTTGGCGTTTTCAAAAAGCTGAATCTGTTTTCTAAGGTGTGGTTAAAATGGCCTGAAAACTGCCGATTCCTCCCCCCCCCCTTTAACGATATGCTCCTCCCTGAGCACATAATCAAACAGATCGAACCAAAAAAGCCCGCCTTTTTTGGCCCACCCTGTATTTGCTTACGTCACGTAACGGCGAAAATGTCATGTGACTTGGACCAAGAAAAAGTGTTTCCTGTGGTTCTTGTGAACAGTTGGCCCATTATAGCCTAACCAGCGTTTCTTGTCACTTAGAAAGTTAGTGGCGCGCAGTTTGAATTCAAATCTACTTTGGCGCGGGTTCAAATCATTTTCGAGGAACCTTGTTTCCCTCACCACAGTTGGACAATTTACGGAACCTTGCTTAATTCATGGTGATTCGCAAATTTGCATAGCTGACGAGAAGGGGTGGGAAAAGTGCAATTCCCAGTTTTTTTTTAAGTAGAATTTTTCCCCTGAGGTGTAGGTAAAATGACCAAATTTCTGCTATGTAATTCTCCCCTCTTTGAAGAAATTACCCTTCCTTTGGAAGATTAGTCAGTGAGCGGTTCTAATAGATTTCGATAACAAAATACCTCGAAAAAGCTATAATTTACCTAAAAAACACCACCTCATTTTGGAAGATCCCAACTGGCTTCTTTATTTTTTGAAAAAAACATTAAGTTTCATTTTAAAACATGCATTTTTAATGGCATTGATTTGGTAGTGAGAGAAAGGTTTTACAATAAAAACATGTCCCAGAAAACGGAGAATACACGGAGTTTACAGTATAGTCGAATTTTTTTGGGAACTTTTTCTGTGTGAAACCTTTCCCTCACCCAGAAATTGGTGGTCGGAAGCAGCAATTTGGGGTCGATGAAAAGGTTTTACACAAAAAAAGTTTCTTGAAAAAATGATTACGACTGTGATTAGGAACTTTATTGTTTGTAAAACCTTTTCATCAACCCAAAATTGCTTCCTTCGACCGCCAATTTCCGGGTGAGGGAAAGGTTTTACAATAAAATGTCCCAGAAAACAGAGAATACACGTAGTATACAGTACGTGCACTGCAGCTAATGTGTTCTATAATGATGATAAAAATATCGTAATGGAAAATATCCGGAGACTCTCTATGTCTGACGATTTTTAGCTGTCTATTATAGCTAACTCCGAGCTTCTTTTTATCAAAAAGTAATTTCATGCAGTCGTATATTTTTTATTACCACGTATACAATTCAGAGTCATGTGAAAAGATTTTTATGGGAAAATTGTATACGCTAGCCGAATTCAGTTTCAAATTCAAATCGCGCGCGCCGAAAACTTTTCTCAGCCACAAGAAACCCTGGAAAAGCTACATTGATAAACACATTTATAATAGAATATCGAAATCGAAACGAAGTAACATTTTTCGGGAGGAAGGTTCGTTTCGGAAGTTTCGATAAGGTTCGTTTCGTTAGTGATCACTATGCACTCATCTCTTCGAGATAAAAGGCATGTAATTTTAATTACAGGGTGGTCCAAAAAAAATGACAACACTTTGAAGCTGAATAACTCTCGACACAGGCATCTGATTTCATTGAAATTTTCAGGTATTTTCACCAACATACTAACTTAGAAAAATATATGAAACCAAGGTGATCAGACAATCACAGCGGCCACCACGCAATAATGTTTGCGAAAATGCGCATGGGTCAAAAACCGCCTAAATCGTGCATGCAAAAGCAAGGGATGATATGCACGTAATAAATGAAACATTAGATTTTGCTAGTCGATGGTGAAAATTCCACGTTTACTAAAATTTTATCAATGGTTTTTAAGCATTTTGTTCAATTGGTTTTTCTTTTTTCATTTTAAATTAGCAAACTAAACGCTTTTTCAATGTCAGAAGGAGATACACGCAGTTTTCACCTCTGAAATTAAATTTTATCTAATGAAAAATAAAATTCGAAAAATTTAAACTACAAATGTTTCAGAATAAGTAAAAAAGACTTTTGATTGATTACAGGCTAAAATAACTGAGTTTATTGTTTCACAAATCACGTGTAATCCATGTCCTAATTGTTCGCTCGGTTTTTGACCCACACGCATTTTTGCAAACATTGATGCGTGGTGGCCGCTGTGATTGTCCGATCAGCTTGGTTTTAAATATTTTTTAAGTTAGTATGTTGTTGATAACACCTGAATATGTTAATCAAATCAGATCTCTGTGCCGAGAGTTATTAGGCGTCAAAGTGTTGTCATTTTTTTTGGACCACCCTGTATATTAATCATATTAATTATAATTATTAAAATAAAAAAACATGCAAAAAAACATCAGAATTACGGGATTTCACGGAAGATTGAAAGACTTCAGAATAAAAAAATTCGCATCGTTTTGAGCCATTTTCAGACTATAAATACTCGTATGCAACTGACACTGAAGGAAAAATCTTACGGATCCTACGCAAACCGATTCAATTTTTTTGCATAATCAACCATGAGCAGTATACATGTGTATTCCGTTATAGCTTGGTATCAGGTTATCCTGTTAAATTCGTTTTCATAAACAATTTATCACGTTTGCACCACTTACAGACCAGAAGGGGAGGGAAAAGTGGAATTCCCCTCTCTTTGGCGATTTCAAAAGATAGAGTCAGTTTTTCAAGGTGTAGCTAACAACCTTACTTCTGCCAATGCGCCCCCCCCTTTGAAGAAATTCTCCTCCCTTTGAAGGATTTGCACTATATTTTGCGGTCCGTTCGTATGCAAATGCCACGAGAAAAAATATTTGTTTCTCGATAATTTGAACGCGCGCCAAAAGCAGATTTGAATTCAAATTGCGCGCCAAAAAACTTTTTGCCTAACAAGAAAGCCTGGATGGGCTATAGTTCAGTATATACATCATTCTCAATTAATTCACTATCTGAAAAAAGAAAATTGCAGCCGACACTTTTGTTTTTGTTTACATTACGACAGCTGATAAATTTGATGAAGGTTTCCATCAAATGACTTTTCGACATCTGCACGTTACAGGTTTCAAAATATTTATATATAAAGTATTTTTTTAATATCTATATAAATATTAAAAATAAATATCTCATATTTAGCATTTATTCAGAGCCTAACTCTGTATACCATGCAAGTTCAGTGCATTGTCGGTGTATTTGCATCATAACTTGTTTGGTTGCAGAGTGCAGACATAAAATAGATCCTCAGCCTTCTAGAGTGCACAGATCTGTTTTTTTTCTGTGGATAGAAGTGTTATCACTTCACTTACTCACTCACTCACTCACTCACTCACTCACTCACTCACTCACTCACTCACTCACTCACTCACTCACTCACTCACTCACTCACTCACTCACTCACTCACTCACTCACTCACTCACTCACTCACTCACTCACTCACTCACTCACTCACTCACTCACTCACTCACTCACTCACTCACTCACTCACTCACTCACTCACTCACTCACTCACTCACTCACTCACTCACTCACTCACTCATTCACTCACTCACCCACTCACTCACTCACTCACTCACTCACTCACTCACTCACTCACTCACTCACTCACTCACTCACTCACTCACTCATTCACTCACTCACTCACTCACTCCCTCACTCCTTCACTCACTCACTCACTCACTCACTCACTCACTCACTCACTCACTCACTCACTCACTCACTCACTCACTCACTCACTCACTCACTCACTCACTCACTCACTCACTCACTC
>OZ038446.1:3248793-3263793 GCA_964036265.1 Daptonema setosum | reverse complement strand
ATGTTTAACATTTTTACCTATGTTCATCATTTTAATTTATGTTTATCATTTTCACTTATGTTTATCATTTTCACTTATGTTTATCATTTTCACTTATGTTTATCATTTTCACTTATGTTTATCATTTGCACTTAGAGGGTGGGCCAGAAAAAACCATACGATTTTGAACGCTAATAACTCGATCTATGAACAACTGATTCAATCGTTTTTGCTTTCATTTGAAAGCCAATGTTTCAACTTAAAATCCCTCTAGTTTTAGTTATGTTTCATGGAGTGGCCCAGAAGTTACAGAAGAAAGTTTGAAAAATCGTGTATTTTTTGAAAAAGTCATCGAAATGCATGGACTATTGTGTTTTAAAAACTGTAAACGGAGTATTTCAGTTCATGAATAGATGAAATGCATCAAATAACAACTATTTAAACCTTGTTGATCCAAGATAAATGAATGGTACACTCGATTTGACCATTTTCCTGAACCACCAAAGACCGAGCTCAGGGTTAAAATTGTCAATGGCGGCTATGACATTCGCCCTGAATTTTTTTCCAAGCACTAAATATGGTATTCCAGAGTTTCCAAGTTAGAATTGAGCTAAGCAAACTCTATTTACCTTATTGAACTTTTCAAATTTAGAAATTCATTGCCCAAAAGAAACATTTTGCTAAACCAAAAAAAATCCGGGTTTTCTCGTTCAAAAACACGATTTTCGATGGTTTCTTCTGTAACTTGAGGAAAACTCTATAAAACATGACTAAAATTGGAGGGATTTTAAGTTAATGTATTGGCTTTTGAATGAGAACAAGAATTCGACTGATTCGGTTGTTCATAGCTCCAGTTATTAACGATCAAAATCGTATGGTTTTTTTGGCCCACCCTGTATGTTTATCATTTTTACTTATGTTTATCATTTTCAGTTACGTTTATCATTTTCACTTATGTTTATCATTTTCATTTACGTTTGTCATTTTCAAGAATGTTTATCCTTTTTACCTATGTTCATGATTTTCATTTACGTTTATCATTTTCACTTATGTTTATCAGGAAGAGCAAACCATTTTTATGTGCGATCGTTAAAACGGCCCCAATCTCTGGTAAAAGCCAGATTTAAATGCATAAAAAATTTGTGGCAACTTGAATTCAAACTTGATTTTATGGCACTTGTAAAATTTTCGAGAATTATTTTCTCACATTTGGACAACATACGAACGTTGTTATAGCCCATCCAGGGTTATTTTTACTCAAAAAAATGTTGGCGCGCAGTTTGAATTCAAATCTGTTTATGGCGCGCTCTCAAAAATTCGAGGAATTAAATATTGTAAATATTATAAATAACCGACATGCAAAATAAACTTTTGATAACAATAAACCCTGACCAAGCTATATACCTACCCCCCCCCCCCCCCCCTCCCAGCGGCCCGCCTCTGATGATGATAGTTCGACCCTTTTTTCTCTTCAATGTAGAACTGTCGATAACTGTTAAGCTGTTTTTTAAGGATTTTTTGTACCTGCATTGTTTGTATTCAAGCATTGTATTGTCAGAAAACGATTTATAATTTTTGATATCAAGAACGCCTGACCAATCTATAAGACCCAGTTCTGTTCTGAGTAAAATGCTTCCTTAACGGTTGAATAGACGGCCTAATATGGCTTTCATGGCGTATTATGGTTATCGTGAGGAAAGTAAAGAATTAGAGTATTTTATATGTGTCTTTTGTGGTTCTTAGACATAGCTGATAATATATAGTCCATCTATGAGTTCTTGTTACTCTGAATGTTTGTTGGCAATTTAATTTTTTTTATATAATTGTGGCGCGCATTCAAGTTTAAAAAAATCTCGTTTATCAAGATTGCGTCTGATTCATTTGGTAACGAGTCCATAAAATATTTCTTGACAACAATTTGTTTTGACCAAGCTACATATTTAATAGAAAAAGTTTACAAACAGGGTATTCCGAAAAAGATAATGCATTTTGAAACATAAACATAATTGATAAGGTTCTACTATTTCAAATAAAAACTAAATTTGATTCTCAAAAATTGCGTTCATAGTCAATAGAGTTGAATTATATAAATTTTTATATAGCCGAAATTTCCACTACTTCAGTAACTTTACATTTGTATATAACTTTCTCAAAAAATCAGGCGACTAATTTTGAATGCGCGCGTGTTTCTAAGTGATTTTTCTAAAGCTATAGCTTCGTTGTAAGCATGCATTTGGTCCACTGCTCGTATGTTATTCAAACGCAGAAATGACTTTTCAAATATTTAAACGCGCGCCAAAAGTATGTTAATAGCTTCATAAAACAAACTTCCCTTATCTACATATTTGCCTTTACGATGATCAAAAACTTTTCACGTCTGACTAAACAAACATAACTGACTGTGTACCGTGTATTACAGTCTTGTTTGCTCACGTTTCACTCACATTACTTAACCAGATATGGGCTGTATACGAAGCTGTTTTTCTCCATGAAGATTCATTGTTTATTAAATCCGGATTTGGCTCTGAGTGAGGCAAGTTGATTTACGTGATTGCATTGTTCGAGTTAGCTTAGATTAATTGAATTCATCTACATACATATGTAATTTCACGTGACCTTTTATTCCAGCTCAGTTGAAACAATCTATTATGTTGCAGAAAGCGAAAAACGGGAGTTGTGTTGTCAATGTCAATCGAATATGCATTGATTTTGATTATCTATATATAAATTAGACGATGTCCGTCTGTCTGTCACGCTTTCAGTATAAATATCGCGACATAACACTAAAAAACCTTTCATTACTTCACGGCAACAACGAATTAAATCATCGCCTTCCCTTCAACCTGACCAGAATGTATGTACCTCAACCGAGGCTAAGGCCATGATAATTCGGTTAGGTCATGACAATTGCGATCCATTGTTTTTTTCATTCACTGATTATTTCTTCTCAACAAAGGTTGCAATCATCAGCACCCTCATCGAATGGCTGAACTTACAGACCACAAAACTTTCGAGTAAACGTTATGAAAAACGTGTTTAGTCCATGAGAATTGGTCATCGACATC
Source organism: Daptonema setosum (assembly GCA_964036265.1). Taxonomy (NCBI): domain Eukaryota; kingdom Metazoa; phylum Nematoda; class Chromadorea; order Monhysterida; family Xyalidae; genus Daptonema; species Daptonema setosum. The sequence continues at coordinate 3,260,749 of OZ038446.1, read as the reverse complement.
CACGCAGGATATTCCCCTATTTACTGAACTGGAATTATCAATGATCTCAACATTGATTGACGCTAATTATTTTGCCCACGGGGGTCAGATGTTTATGAACGATTTCTTTGAAATGTTTAATTCCCATATTTTATCACATTCAGAAATGTGGAAGTCAATCATCAGCACCTAAATTTTATGTATTGTAATTTTTATAAGTTATAAATTACCATATATATATGAATGTACGTACTTAATTAAACGACGGGTTGTGTTGTGGAAAAGGGTGTGAAAAACTTCATGCCGTTAAGCTAAAACAGATTAAAGTAATGGATGAAATAAACTAATTTCAACCGGTGGGTAATTTCAGCTGAATAAAGAAATTATTGATACTCAATAAAACAGGGATTAATTAGCGCATCATCGTGCATATGATAAAATCCTGTAAATGGTGTAAAGAAGAGCTAATGTCGATGGGTTTTGTGTGAGTTTGACTACAATAGTTGAGTTTAGTAAATAAAAAAACAGTTGCGTAGCAACGGGTTTACCCTAGTCCTATAAATAAAAAGAATAGAGTTTGTATGTATGTATGTATGTAAGTTTGTATGTCCACACGATGAATCGATATAAATATCAGAAATGAAACTCTGAAAAACTCTTTTCGTCATTATTTTTCAGAAGTCAAATTTTTATGGTCATCGCCTTCTCATATTAAAGTTGAGGAGAAAGCTGTCATCCACACCCTCCCAATGGAGTGTTCAGATTCACTGAACTTTGTAAAAATCGAGGGAACTCAACTAAAATTGCAACTAATTATTTTTTGCCACGAGTGAAAACGGCATTTATGTAAACGTTGGAATAAGGGAGCCGTACAAATATTTTGCTAAACATGGGAATGGTCAATGCCTTTTATCAATAAAACAACCATTAAACTTGATGGCATTTGACTGAAATATCTAAGTAAGAATCATAAATTACCGTATTTCAAAATTTGTCATAGAGTTTTTGAATGAAAATTAAGCTGTGATTAAGTACTCAACGGGTTGTTTTCAGGTCTTTTCTCAAAAATTATTCGTGTAAGTTTTAATCAAAACTGTTCAAGAATATGATAAATTTAGCTTCAAAAAATTTATGGATGATCGGGTTCTGTTTTTGAATATTACAGTACAAAATATGAGCAGCGTAACCTTATTTTCCTGTGTGGCAACAGGTTTACCCAATAAAAAATCCATGTAAAACCATAAAATTCCGTGTAAATCGTGGGTCGGGTCGGGATTCAAAGATTTCTTTTGTTTTTACAACAGAACGGTATAATTCGTTATCGGTAGTTCAGATGGGTCAGTTTTTTTACATGAATTACAATGAAAAATGATCAGTAATAAATTTCATAAACTCCATAGGTTGTTTCAAGCTGTTTTCACAGATTCCAATGTAATCCTGTTAATTAATCATTCGTAGTTTTCCTTACCACGGGTCGTGTGCTGTAATTATTTCAGGCGTTTTCAAAACAAGATTCTTTATGAAGAAAAGTCCATTTTACGGGTATTCAAACTTATTTCCACGGGATATCAATTCGACCATTTTCATACATTACGATTGTTTCGAAATGTTATTTGTCAACTATAATGTTGACATAAAAATTTACTCCACAAGCTAATTAATCAACGGGTTCACCCTGTAACTTAACTTTCAGTTGCGTAGCAACGGGTTTACCCTAGTCTATCTATATATAAATCTATATATAAATTACACAATGTATGTATGTCTGTGTGTGTGTGTGTGTGTCACGCTTCAGTATAAATACCAGGAAAGAACATTAAAACACCTTTTCTTACTTGATGTCAGAATCAAAATAAATCATCACGTCCCCTCCAGTTGTTTTTCAAATCTGACCTCTAACTCAACAGGCCTTAACGTGTTGGACTTTCATAATTACTCTCAATTGGTTTACTCAACTTTTATTACGAAGTCATCAACACCCGTTCAACTGTTTTTCGAAACTGAAATCTCAACATTCCTGAAGGTCATAATAATGGCCTTTCATGAGCAATTTTATTATTGTGGTAGTTCGAAATAAAAAACTTTTTAATAAAAAAAGATCGGGTAAAGTTTGAATATTTCAGCTGGTCTTCCTTCATTACGAATTATCCGAAGATCCTAATTGTTTTATACGGGATGGGTAAAACATGATTCTTCATTATAGAAAATAGCGGGTTATTTGATTTTTTTCACGGGTCCTTTTTAGTGTGTTCCTGGAGTTAAATTAATCTCAAAACAAAAAGTATTTGGACAATAAACTCCGAACTTAATGAGTCGGGTAAGTTTAATGTATTGAAATCTCGGCTCGGGTAGCGAGTTTTCAACGGGAGGCTATATAATGTTTTTCTAAAAATATTGTTAGAAGTTTTAACTTGAACTATAAATCAATGATAACTTGAGTTGCATAGCAACGGGTTCGTGGTACATATAACGAAGCTAATTTTGTATGTTGACGGGTTTACTTCGATAATATTTTTTGTAAACTTAACACTCAGTTGCGTAGCAACGGGTTTACCCTAGTATCTATATAATTAAAATCCATGTCCGTTTGTTTGTGTGTCACGCTCTGCCGTATATAAGATCGAAACGAAATGCTCAGAACCTCTTTCTATCATTTGGAACCAATGGGCTTATTCTTCGTCACACTCCTGATCAAAAGATAAAAAAAATCATCACATACCCTTCAACATGACAAAAACTTACCTCAACCGACGCTTCCTCAACTCACCTTTAATGTACCTCAATTATCCATGAGGTCAAGATAATTAAAATGTAGTTTAACATTTATAAAAGGTTTATATCTGAATTCTATCGAAATGTTTCATTCTCATATTAAATCACATTCAGAAACTACGAATTCTATCATCATCACCTACTCACATGAGAGAATTTCTCCATATTTTGAACTGGAAACATTATTGATCTCAACTGGAATTGTAGTTTTTTTGTCCGCTAACTGTTTTGGTCACGGGTGCTTATGTTTTTCGGTAAAAAATTCTCACTGTACCTTGAACTAATCTTAGGACAACAGTTTGAACAAGTCAGAGTCAAATAGGTCGGTTATTAAAAAAAATTAAACAAAAATTAAATGTAATGAAATTTTATATTACCCATCTCATGCTCAATAAAATTATCGCATCCTCATGCATCTCATGATTTTCTGGGCTAATGAGTATTCAATGAACAAATCGATAGGTTTGTCTGACTTTTTAAATACAATAGCTGAGTTTTTTTACATAATCCACAGTTGTGGGTCGATTAAATTTAATGTAATGAAATTTTCAGATTATAAAAGTTACTCAAGTTATAAATTACCCATGTTATGATCTACATTATGTATGACAGATATATTTGTAAGAAACGGGTTGTGTTTTTGAACAGGGTGTATAAAATTTAACAACGCTCAGCTAAAATAGATTAGAGTAGTTGATGAAATGAACTAATTTCAACGGGTTAGGTAAATTACACTGGCTAAAAATTACGTAGATATTCAAATAAACGGGGACACATAAATTATCGCATCCTCATGCATCTCATGATTTCTTGGGCTAAAGAGAAGCTAATGAACGAATTGTTAGCTTTGTCTGAGTTTGAATACATACGACAGTTGAGTTTTGTTAACTTGATACACAGTTGCGTAGCAACGGGTTTACCCTAGTATATATATCTTATAAATAAAAATAGCAATGTATGTCCGTATGTATGTATGTCCAGAGCCAGTTCGATATAAATATCAGAAACGCAACGCCCAAAAACTCTTTTAATCATTTATTTAGAAAAGTTACGCTGAGATCAAAAGTTCGATGAAGAAAAATCATCGCCACCCTACCAATCGATCAACACCGATTTTCTGAACTAAACGAAACATGACACCTCAACTCACCTTTAATGTACCTCAATTATCCATGAGGTCAAGATAATTAAAATGAAGTTTAACATTTATGATCGGTTTATTTGAAATGTTTCATTCTCATAATTAGTCACATTCAGAAACTACGAATTATATCATACATAAATGTTGTCATCAAACACAAGGATTTCCCCTATATTTTGAACTGGAAACATTATTGATCTTAACTGGAATTGTAGTTTTAATGTGCTAACTGTTGTGGCCATGGGTGCTTATGTTTTTTTGGTTCAAATAAAAATTATTATTTTTTGGTTTTCCACGGGACGGGTAAAAATACAGTATATATTTGAACGGGTTATGTTGTTTCATAAAGATGAGTATGTAAGTATGAGAAAAGTGGGTATGAGTTGGGAACTGTACGAGTGACAATTTTTTCCACGGGTTATTCTCACTTTAATTATGTTAAGAAATTAATATGCGAACACATTTTTTATAGTACACAGGTCAGGTGAATTAAACTGAACAAAACGTTTTTATGGTTTACAATAAAACGTACATAGATAATTCATCGATTTCGGAGCATGAAACTTATGATTTCCTACAAACGGTCATTATTTAACTTGATCATCCGTTGCCCTGCAACGGGTTTACCCTAGTATATATATAAATTACACAATGTATGTATGTCTGTGTGTGTGTGTGTGTGTCACGCTTCAGTATAAATACCAGGAAAGAACATTAAAACACCTTTTCTTACTCGATGTCAGAATCAAAATAAATCATCACGTCTCCTTCAGTTGTTTTTCCAATCTGACCTCTACATAACTCAACAGGCATTAACGTGTTGGAATTTCATAATTACTCTCAATTGGTTTACTCAACTGTTATTACGAAGTCATCAACACCCGTTCAACTGATTTTTCAAAACTGAAATCTCAACATTCCTGAAGGTCATAATAATGGCCTTTCATGAGCAATTTTATTATTGTGGTAGTTCGAAATAAAAAAAACTTCTTTAATAAAAAAAGATCGGGTAAAGTTTGAATATTTCAGCTGGTCTTCTTTCATTCATCTTCCTTCATTACGAATTATCCGAAGATCCTAATTGTTTTATACGGGATGGGTAAAACATGATTCTTCATTATAGAAAATAGCGGGTTATTTGATTTTTTCCACGGGTCCTTTTTAGTGTGTTCCTGGAGTTAAATTAATCTCAAAACAAAAAGTATCGGGTAAGTTTAATGTATTGAAATCTCGGCTCGGGTAGCGAGTTTTTAACGAGAGGCTATATAATGTTTTTCTAGAAATATTGTTAGAAGTTTAAACTTGAACTATAAATCAATGATTACTTGAATAGCAACGGGTTCGTGGTACATATAACGAAGCTAATTTTTGTATGTTGACGGGTTTACTTCGATAATATTTTTTGTAAACTTAACACTCAGTTGCGTAGCAACGGGTTTACCCTAGTTTATGTAATTTCATGTGACCTTTTATACTAGCTCAGTTGCAATAATCTATTAAGTTGCAGAAAGCGAAAAAAGATAATTGTATTTTCAATCAATTAGGAAACAGTTTTTAAATTATGTGTGTAACTTCACGTGACCCATATTCTAGCTCTGTTGAAATAATCTTTTATGTTGCAGAAAGCGAGAATAGATGAATGAATTCTCAATCGATTAAGAATTGATTTTGATTATGTATGTAATTTCACGTTACCTATATTCTAGATCAGACAAATTAAAATATATTGCTATAAAAAACGAGTAAAGATAATTGTTTTCTCAATTGATTAGGAAACAGATTTTGATAAGCCCACATATACCCTATCCAGGTTTTCTTTTTACTTCAATTCAAATCTGCCTATGGTGCGTGGTTTTTTTTACGTTTTTGAAACATGAACGCTTTTCAGAACAGATTTGAAATAAATTTTCATAATATTAAGGAATCTTGGAAATGCTATGTATTTATTCTAGAACTTTTCAATATTCAGTGAGCTGTAAGCACGATTATTTAGGATTGAATCTGCCATTTTCTAACGAATTTCCGTTTTCGGAGGTTCATAACGGCACATATCCTAATCCGATCAGAGCAGGCACAAGAAAAATCGGCAGTAAAATCTGGATTTGCATTCAAACCCATATAGCTTGGTCAGGGTTTCTTGTCATCAAAATTTAATTTTGCAGGTATTTACATATAGCCTGCGTAATTCATTATGAGAAAAACCAAATCCGGATTACGACCGACGGATTTCCAGTGAATAAGATATTTACCACGCTTAAATTTTATTATTTTCATTCCCTGCCTATTGAATACTTTCTTTAAAAAAATTTAAAAATGTTTTGATTGAAATGTGTAAATTCGTGTTTATAAAAAATAAATTCAGTTTTATTATTCTTGTAAAAATTGTAAAATAGAAGTATGTAATAATTTTAGCACGTTTGACGTCGAAAACTATCGAATTCAAATTTTGTCCCGAATCTGAGACAAATTTTTTTGTCGTAAGACAATTTTCCGGCATGAAGTGACATAGGCATGTACACATCATGACTGGGAAAAATCTTATTCATTTGTTATAATGAAATACGGGTGCTATAGGTTACGCACGTATGCAATGAATTAAGCGCAGTTTTTGTATGTTTTCCAAATGCTATGTGAAGAAATATTTCTTTCTCGAAGTTTCAAAAACAGATTTGAATTCAAACTGCGCGCCAAAATTTTTTTGGCTAACAAGAAACCCTGGATAGGCTATATTCATGTATTGCACTTTTAATTGATTACGAGACCAGTGGCGAACGAGCTAATCCTGTAAAAGAGGGGAATTATGTCAAAGAGGGGGGAATCAGTGATTTCAGACTATTTTACCCACACCTTAGGGAACAAACTCAATTTTTTTGGAAACATTCAAAGAGGGGGGAATTCCACTTTTTCCTCCTCTTCTCGTCCGCTAGTGTATGAGACTGAATGGAAATTCCGCTGTTTGCTGGTTATTAGAGCCAGGACCGGAAACGCACTGAGTCATGATGGGACAGAATGCGATTTTCCGCGAATTTCAATTGAAATCTACTTCAATAACCCGGATAATAACTGTTGACTCAGAAATTCAGTCAGATAATCATACAAAAGTCAGTCAGACAGTCTCAATAAGGCAGTTCGTCAGTCAGTCAAAAAGTCAATCAATCAATCATTCAATCAGCTGTTCAATCAATCAGTCAGTCAGTAAGTTGATTAACCAATCGGGCGATCAATCAGTCAGTTTATCAGAAAGCAGTAACGGATCCATATAGCTTGGTCAGGGTATCTTGTTACTAAATAATTTCCTGAAAACCTTATTCTGAACAATTAATAAGTTGGGCATGTTCAATAACATGTTATACAGATGTAGTGTGAGCAGCTGGAAAATTTGAATAAATTTGAACATGCGCCGAAATTTGAATGCGCGCCAAAAGGATTACGGTAAAAAATTTGGAGTAACAAGAAACTGTGACCAGACTTTATAAATATTTTTTGATAACAAGATATCTCGAACAAACGATACATGTGTAAGTCTGATAAAAAAGATACACACGCTCGTCTCGATTATTTCGGAGAAAAATGTCTTGTAAGTTCAATAAATTGTGATATAATTGTGATATAAATTGTGTTTAATCTTAATAAATTGTGACTGCTTAATGTAGTTTCTTATTTCGGATAACAAATAGTAAATAGTATAGGTTTCCAGTTTTTTGGGGTTCCTTGTTGACAGTCAAGAATATGCCAGTTCTTAAGTATATCGCAGCAAAAACACACAAGATCCGGTTAAAACCGGTTTTCATGGCGTGTCAGTAGACCATGGAATTTTCCTCAGAGACCAACAGAACTGTACGAAGCATAACGCCATAACCACTCTCGTATTGTTGTTGTTGTTGTTGTTGTTGTTGTTGTTGTTGTTGTTGTTGTTGTTGTTGTTGTTGTTGTTGTTGTTGTTGTTGTTGTTGTTGTTGTTGTTGTTTTTGTTGTTGTTGTTGTTGTTGTTGTTGTTGTTGTTGTTGTTGTTGTTGTTGTTGTTGTTGTTGTTGTTGTTGTTGTTGCTGTTGTTGTTGTTGTTGTTGTTGTTGTTGTTGTTGTTGTTGTTGTTGTTGTTGTTGTTGTTGTTGTTGTTGTTGTTGTTGTTGTTGTTGTGGTTGTTATTGTTTTTGTTGTTGTTGTTGTTGTTGTTGTTGTTGTTGTTGTTGTTGTTGTTGTTGTTGTTGTTGTTGTTGTTGTTGTTGTTGTTGTTGTTGTTGTTGTTGTTGTTGTTGTTGTTGTTGTTGTTGTTGTTGTTTTTGTTGTTGTTGTTGTTGTTGTTGTTGTTGTTGTTATTGTTGTTGTTGTTGTTGTGCTCTGCTCCTGGTACCATACTCCGCAGGAAATTAACTTTGGTCATGCCATGGAGCATGCTGCCGTTTTTTGTTGTTTGACTGACTTATTTACTGACTGGCTGACTGACTGACTGACTGACTGACTGACTGACTGACTGACTGACTGACTGACTGACTGACTGACTGACTGACTGACTGACTGACTGACTGACTGACGGACTGACTGACTGACTGACTGACTGACTGACTGGCTCACTCACTCACTCACTCACTCACTGATTGACGTTTGGGCTGTTGTCTCCATTATCATGTCATGTCATGACCCATTCCTCTCAAATATGGTGGTCATGTTATTTTTGTACATGTATCGTTTTCTTGGTAGTTTCTGCCCAATGATATTTATGGCTGTTGACAGCGGGTGGACGCTACAAAAATAGTAGCGTATACAAATTTTGCTACATATACAAATTTTGCTACATATACAAATTTTGCTACATATACAAATTTTGCTACATATACAAATTTTGCTACATATACAAAAATTTCGTGGTCATGTTATTTTTCTAAATGTATCGTTTTCTTGTAGTTTATCTGCCCAATGGTATTTATGACTGTTGACAGCGGGTGGACGCTACAAAAATAGCAGTTCAAGACGTCCACTGACGAACGACCCGAATCTCCAAAGGGAGGGGAATTTCGTCAAAGAGGGGGAGTTGGCAGTTTTCAGTCTTTTTTACCTACACCTTAGGGAGCAAAAGCCACTTTTTTATGAACGCCAAAGGGTGGAATTCCACTTTTCCCACTCCTTCTCGTCCACTAGTGATGACGTCATCGAAATAGGAAAAGATGCCCGTCACTGCGGCATATCATAAAAATAGTTTGGTATAGTTTGGGTTAGGTTGCTTGCTATCAAAAAAGTAGTTTGGTTAAGGTTGCTTGTTATAAAAAAATTCGAACTACAAGTTTTAACGTGCGCTGAAATCAGTTTTTAATCGAAATTGTTCGAAAAACCTTTCCTCGATAAACTTGATCCATTTCGATTTGAAGAACTGTTCCAAGTCACAACTGTAATAATTCATATAGGGTTTCTTGATATAGCAAAAATTAAATTTGTGGGCCGTTTACGCACGTATGTGATGAATTAAGCGCAATTTTCGTATGTTGTCCAAATAATATGTGAGAAAGATTTCATTTCTCAAAAATTTTTAAAGGGCGCCCAAAACAGATTTGAATTCAAACTGCACTCCGAAAAGCTAATAAGAAACCCTGGATTTGAATCATTTTGACTTGAAAGACTCTTCCATCCGAAAAGTTTTGGCTATCAAGAAACCCTGGATTTGAATCATTTTGACTTGAAATATCTGTGATGATTCATATGCGTGCTATTTGCTGGAATGGCGACGCAAAATGTGAGGACCGGTTTTATGGATGCTTTACGATTACGACTTATATGCGCAATGAACTAACGTTCGTATGTTGGCCCCAAATGTCGCAACTCACGTGGAAAAAGTTGTTTTCTTGAAAATTTTTACCGCTGAAAAATTTTCTATTCTAAAATTTTTGCTTGTAATAATTTGTCCTGCATGAATGCGAATTGTGGATTCACACAAAAACTACTTAGAAATTTTTTTCTGATGTTGATAAGTCTTTGAACCATTTAAATCTCATGTCATCTTCAAAAGATCCATTTTAAAGTCGTTTTTGTGTGAATCCAAAATTCGCATTCGAGCAGTTCAATATGTAAATTCAAATTGTAATTGAAAATATTCTAGTTTTTTCTAAGTTTTTCGAGTGACAAGAATCCCTGGATAGGCTATACGTGACCAAAGCAGCCTTCAAACTGAAGAGCTTCTTGAGATTCAAGTGAAAAAATGACACGTTAACTTGTCCAACCCAGTGTAACACCCACTGAACATGATGATTGCATGTTATAGCATACAGCTGTTGGGTTGAGTTGAGTCGGACAGCCGACTATTATGCATCGCCTTCTCTTTCATTTGATGCAGCTAACGATTCACAAGTTGGAGTAGTTAAACATTAGAACGTTTCACTTGAATCCCAGACAGCCCTTCAAATTTGGGGCTAGACCTGTTCTACACGTTAGTGATCTCCACACACTGGCGGACGAGCCAATCTTCCAAATGGAGAAGAATTTCGTCAAAGAGGGGAATTGGCAGTTTCAGCCATTTCACCTACACCTTGGGGAACAAATTAAATTTTTTGAAATCGCCAAAGAGGGGGAATTCCATTTTTTTCACCCTTCTCGTCCGCTAGTGCACATCAGGGATCACCCGCCACATGTGCGTGTTGAGGGAATTGCGACGCAAAATGTTTGGATTCAAACAGTGTTAGAATCAGGATTTTTCGTAAAATATCCACGATTGTTCGTTAACTGTTCACGATTGTTCGTTAACTGTTCACGATTTTTCATAAAATATCCACGATATTCGTTAACTGTTCACGATTGTTCCTTTAATACTCACATTTATTAATAGTTAATAAAGTGTTCAGTTGTTAAAATTATTCCGATTTATTTATAAAATGTTCTACATACATAGCTGTTTACGGACCGAAATTGAAACAAACTTTTTCTTAGTTTCATGTTTCCATAGAAAAAAACTGTCAGGAAACGAAGCTTATCAGGAAATGATGCACAATACTAATAGACACAGTTTCTTGATCGTTAAAGTTAAAGCAAAGTAACAGGAAAGTGATAGCAAAGTAGAAATAATGTAAATACACGAGATGGAAAAAAGAAAAGTTTCCATTAAACTCAGTTGCATCCCTTTAATACTGTTTCACCATTAACTTTGCCATAGATTTCAACAGTGAAATATTTCTTAACCCGCAAATAAGCTTATCTTTATCGAACCATATTAAGGGTTAGGTCTAGCGGCCTACCCTTGATAGGAGATTTATGTATGCATGAGGAAATAAGTAATTTGGTAATTAAAATATGAGTGTTATGTTAGCTGGCCATAATTCATAACCCAGGAAACTTCTTATGTTTATCTGCATAGTGGTCTATTTCACCGTTTCTTCTCCGATTGTTTACGATACCTTGTTAAAATAAAATAAAAATTCTGTTTTTTTATTTTTTTATTGTAGTATATCATTTTTCTCCATTATTTATTAACTGTTTATGTTGTTATTGAAATCGTTCTCATGTTTCATTGTACAGTGCAATATGATGTTTCAACTTTTACTTCAGGTGCCTTCATACTCGAGTTGCGCGTTTGTTTTCTAAACTTTTCATGACCTTCCGAAAAATTTCGTTTCGAAATTCTCTTTTCGATATTCTCTTTTCGATATTCTGTTTTAGAGATCCGAAACTTTTCGAAATGTTACGAAGAGTTCCGAGAAAAGTCACCGAGAAAAATTGGCTGTGAAACTGCGTGCTCGCGGTGAATCAGCCAGCACTGGCGGACGAGCTAATCCTCCAAAGGGAGGGGACTTTCCTCAAAGAGGGGGAATTGGCAGTTTTCAGTATATTTTACTTACACATAAGGGAACAATGTCTACTTTTTGATAGCGCCAAAGAGAGGGGAATTCCAGTTTTCCCCTCCCTTCTCGTCCGCTAGCGTCAGCCAGCAATATAAAAAGTTTCCTGTATTTCACATGTCTCGGTTTTCTATTTTTTTATTGCTGTTCGAGTCTTAGTCATTCAATTTATAGTTTCATATAATTGTTCGTTATTTATTTTGGTTTTCTTACTAATTCAATTTGCTTCAACAAAAATCTATATTTT
>OZ038446.1:3226293-3243793 GCA_964036265.1 Daptonema setosum | reverse complement strand
AGAATACTGTAACAAAAACCCGTCAAAAAGTTAGAGCCACCCGTAACGTTTTCAACTCAATACAACTTCTTTTCTATATTTCCCTGATTACACGACATGGAGTAATCTATAACGCACAATATGAACCCGTTGAACCCGACTTTTTAAATTTTAACTTTATACCCACTCAGTATAGTTACAGGGTAACATTAGTTAAAAGAACCCGTGGAAAATAGTTGAAATTACAACCCGTGGAGTTTGGCTATTATTAATTTTTTTCGATCCATGAAATATTATATTTAAGCCCCATCTCGTAATAAATGGTACTTTATTTATCTCATGACCCGACCCGATAATTTGGAGTGAACATAAGATGAAAAAACTTCACCCGACCACCTAAACACAAAGTTTTTGGCTTTTGATTTTAACAAAAGTCTTTTATTTGAAAAAGACTGATTACGTTTTACAGTTTTGCTAGAAATGAATTATTGACGAAAGGTGTCATGTTTCGGTTAATCATGGAAAAAACTTTTGTATTCCCACATTAAAATAGAAACATTGAAACCCGTGGCACAACAATTACGGTAACTTCAGTTAAGGTCAATGATATTTCCAGTTCAGTGAATTTAGGGAACCTCCTTTGAGGGTGTTGATGACAATATCAACTCAACTTTTATGAGAGAGGGTGATGATGATTATACTTTTTTTGTTTCTGCATGAAAATGACATAAAAAGTTTATTTGCGTTTCACTTCTGATATTTATATGGAACCGCTTGCGGACATACATACATACATACATACATACGGACATTGGAGTTTTAATATATAAGATTTTCGCTATCATTTTCAGCTTATCTATGTTGCTTCTCGTCGTTGTCATCTGCTTTTGATGCTCACTCTCAATCAGTGTCTGTTAGATACAAATAAAAAAATTAAAAACTTTTATTTAAAAAATCAGATAAAAAAATTACATTTGGACTCATTGCACAAATGTTAGCGAAGTGTCTCCAAATCGATCAAACTCATCGAAACAATAACATTTGACTTGTTAATTCGTGATATCGTGATATGATTGAATAGTTTACAAACTTTTTGCATCAACCAATAATATCGGTTGCCGAACCAATAACACCAGCATAATACTTCGTGTTATTATGATATGAGTAAATCGAAATACCGGTAATTGGACACGAATGAAAATCTGAGAAGCCGATAACCAATTTTTTGGATCCCTATCACGAAACGAAAAAGATCAAAACTAAGCTTCCCCGAAATAACTCATTTCGCGGGTGTTCAATCAAGTTTTCTGATTGGAATACCTGATATCATGAACCAATAATATTGGTTGCCGCAACAATAACATATGCCGTGTTATTTCGTGTTATCGTGATATGCGTGAGTCGAAATACCGAATAATCAAATGCGAAATGACCCGACAACTTGATTAGCGAGAACTCGATAATCGGTTATCCGGAATCCTTTTCACGAAACGAGAAACAAACTAAACAAAACTTTCCCGAAACCATTGTTTCGCTAGTCTTCAATGAAGTGTTCGAGTTACAAACTTTTTACATAAACAAATCAAATTGTTTATCGAAACAATAACATTTGGATGTTACAGTACTTCGTGTTATCGTGATATGCGTGAGTCGAAAGATCGTTAATCAGACACGAAATGAAAATCTGAGAAGCCGGTAACCGTTTATTCGGATCCCCATCACGAAACGAAAAAAACTAAACGAAACTTTCCCGAAACCATTGTTTTCGCGAGTCTTCAATCAAGTGTTCTAGTTACAAACTTTTTACATCAACCATTCAAATTGTTTATCGAAACAATAACATTTGCATGTTACAGTACTTCGTGTTATCGTGATATGCGTCAGTCGAAATACCGCTAATCAGACACGAAATGAAAATCTGAGAAGCCGATAACCGGTTATTCGGAATCCTTATCACGAACCAAAAAACCGAAACTGAGCTTTCCCGAAACCATTGTTTTCGCGAGTCTTCAATCAAGTGTTCGAGTTACAAACTTTTTACATCAGCCAATCAAATTGTTCATCAAAACAATAACATTTGCATGATACTTCGTGTTATCGTGATATGCGTGAATCTAAATATCGCTAATTAGATATGCATTGATAAGAACACACATCTGGCGACATCGCGAAAAACCGGTTCTTCGAACTATATGCATTACGAAATGAAACAAAAAGTCCGTTCGCGAGAACCAAATATCAGTGTTCCTGTTTGATTAATTTGTTCCGTTACATCGCGATAATGTTGTGGGTCCAATCACAAATATGTGCGACATTCGAAGGAAACAGTGAAAATAAACGCCAGAGGAAAAAAGTTTTTACATCTCGAAAACCAATTTTATTTTCTCTTTCATGAATCTCGCGGTTTTAATTAAAGTAAAATTTGTTAACAAAAGAACTTGCGGTACTGTTCATTGTAATCCAAGGACCCGCGTGATACGCCATGTTATGTGTTACACCATGTTATGTGTTACGCAAAAACATGTTACATTAACAACCGTAACATGCCGTAACTGTGCGACAGATAGTCGGACAAAAAAGTACCGAACTCCTCTGATTAAGCGCGACTAATGAGGTTGCGACTCAGTTCACCAACAACAACAACAACAACAACAACAACAACAACAACAACAACAACAACAACAACAACAACAACAACAACAACAACAACAACAACAACAACAACAACAACAACAACAACAACAACAACAACAACAACATCGGTATGCAACACCGGAACGAGATATGCATACTGATCGGGTTGTGAATTTATGACCCCGATTACAGGTGTTGCGGGAGGACCATGACTGAAAACAAAAGGAACGACAACAACAACAACAACAACAACAACAACAACAACAACAACAACAACAACAACAACAACAACAACAACAACAACAACAACAACAACAACAACAACAACAACAACATTGGAATGCAACACCCGGAAGCGATTTATACATATCGGGTCGGGTCGAGGTATGTAAAGTTGAGGATACCAGAAATTGTAAGATGATTATAATTAACAACAACAGTTACATGCAACACGATAGGTTGTTGTTGTTGTTGTTGTTGTTGTTGTTGTTGTTGTTGTTGTTGTTCTTGCTCGACTCGAGAGCCGAGAACATGATTACCGAATAGGGAAGAAAATTGATGATCTCAATTAGCGAAGTTGTAACATGATTTTAATTAGTTCTTGTGATGTGGAGGAAAACCGGTTATTCCTCGTGGAGAGCATATCAGACTATATAAAGCTCATCACTCAACGATCTTTCCATCAGTTGTCATTGAGCTTGATGCGAATTGACACTTTCGTGTTTTACTAGCAACTTACTGTGTAGATGGCTTGACTTTCATCAGTTGTGAGGTGTGACTGAGCTTGACTCAAATTGACACTTTCTTCCTATACTAGTTCCTTACTGTTATAGATAGATTGACTTCCATCAATTGAACTTTCCATCAGTTGTCATTGAGCTTGATTCGAATTGACACTTTCGTGTTATACTAGTTCCTTACTGTTATAGATATGTAACTTGACTTCCATCAATTGAACTTTCCATCAGTTGCCATTGAGCTTGATTCGAATTGACACTTTCGTGTTATACTAGTTCCTTACTGTTATAGATGACTGGACTTCCTTCAATTCATCTTTCCATCAGTTGCGATTGAGCTTGACTCGAGTTGACACTTTCGTGTTATACTAGTTCCTTACTGTTATAGATGACTGGACTTCCTTCAATTCATCTTTCCATCAGTTGCGATTGAGCTTGACTCGAGTTGACACTTTCGTGTTATACCATGTAGTTCCCAACTGTCAAAATATGGATCTTGTTATCAAATATTTTTTATGAATCAATTATCTCATACGATGTGAATAAAGTGGTGATGTACTTATATAAGTTGTTCAAATGTCACAAGAAAAGGTTTTCGTGGAAAAGGTGAAAAGTATATCCCCCTCTTTGGGGGTTTCAAAATGTTGAGTTTGTTCCTTACAGTGGTGGTTAAATAGCCGAATTTCTGCCGATTCACCCTCTTTGGAAATATTCCTCCCCCAACACGAACATTATCAGATGGCCGGAATACTGTAGACTACTGACTAAGTACGTACTATGCATGTATATCGCATTTTCATGATGAATTGTGGAGTCCGCTGCGGTTGCGCGGTTATTGTCATAATCGTAATATTTGAAAAATTTATGATGATCTTGTCAAGAGATCTTTAACTCGTCAATATTATGTGTATTCATGATAAGTCGAAAAACTCGTCGACGATGCCGATGATACTGATCGAAGCCCTATGCTGATCTGTTCTCGAATATTTCCAACCAATCACCGCTGATCTTTCAGTGGCCGCAAAGACAATAAAACAATTTTTTCGTGTAAGTACGGTGTTTCATGAAGACCCGAAAGAAACAGCGGTGGATGACATCTGAATATTTATGATGGTATTATCTAGATTCTAGATTTTCGCGGCATGATGAAAGGCGTGGGAAACAAGTCCCGTTCTTCCACAACGTCTAATTTCATATGCTGATGTCAGTGAAAGAAACAAAATTACGGTATTGGAA
Organism: Daptonema setosum; assembly: GCA_964036265.1. Classification (NCBI taxonomy): domain Eukaryota; kingdom Metazoa; phylum Nematoda; class Chromadorea; order Monhysterida; family Xyalidae; genus Daptonema; species Daptonema setosum. The sequence goes on along the minus strand of OZ038446.1, from coordinate 3,239,207 downwards.
AAACGGATCGGATACGCGATGATGCGTTGTAACGACTTTCACGAACTCGAATGTCAGTGGTGTGAACGAAAATTTCGGTTCAGTCAGTCAGTCAGTCACTCAGTCAGTCAGTCAGTCAGTCAGTCAGTCAGTCAGTCAGTCAGTCAGTCAGTCAGTTAGTCAGTCAATATGTTAGTCAGTAAGTTATTCAGTCAGTCAGTCAGTCAGTCACTATTTCAGGTTAGGTAGGCAGTCAGTCAGTCAGTCAGCCAGTTAGTCAGTCAGTCCGTCAGTCAGTCAGTCAGTCAGTCAGTCAGTCAGTCAGTCAGTCAGTCAGTCAGTCAGTCAGACAGTCAGTCAGTCAGTCAGTCAGTCAGTCAGCCAGTCAGTCAGTCAGTCCGTCAGTCAGTCATCTGTCATAAATTAACACATTTACGGACATGTTAACGATCATATTTCTTCCCACGTATGTACAATAGGTCGATTAGTGACGCTATTAGATGAATTTTTTGACGACAAGCTGTAAGTTACGGCATTAAATCAATCAGCAATTCAGCTTATCAGCAATGCGGTACCTCATTCGGTCAGTCAGTCAGTCATCTGTCATCTAAAGGGTTGCCTGGGATTTAAGTGAGAAGTTGTAGTGTTAACTATCCCAACTTTGAATCGTTAGCTGCATCAAATGTAAGAAAAGGTGATGCATATGCTGTTTGATTCAACTAAACCCAACGGCTGTATGCTATAACATGCAGTCATCATGTTCAGTGATCGTTAACCGGGTTAGACAAGTTACAGTAACATGTCACTTGCTCACTTGAATCTCAAGCTCTTTATCATAAAAGAACACGTTAACGATCATATTTATGTCTACGTACAGTATGTACAATATTTTATATTTCTAGCGCAAAATCAGCCGATTAGTAACGCTATTCCACTTTTTCATACCTGAAGTTATAAATTGGCGACCAATCAACCAGTAATTCAGCTTATCAGTAATGCGGTAACTCATTCGGTCAGTCTGTCAATCAATCTATCAGTCAGTCAGTCAGTCATTCATTCAGTCAGTCAATCAGTCATTCAGTCAGTCAGTGATTCAGATAGTCAGTGAGTCAGTCAGTAAGTCAGTCAGTCAGTCAGTCAGTCAGTCAGTCAGTCAGTCAGTCAGTCAGTCAGTCAGTCAGTCAGTCAGTCAGTCAGTCAGTCAGTCAGTCAGTCAGTCAGTTAGCCAGCCAGTCAGTCAGTCAGTAAGTTATGTAGCCAGTCAGTCAGTCAGCTGTCATAAACGAACACGTTAACGATCATACTTATTCCAACGTAAAACGTTATACATGTCATTCAGTCGATTAGTGACGCTATTAGATAAACTTTTTTTTATAAGTGAAGTTATAAATTGAAAACAAATCAATCAGTAATTCAGCTTATCAGTAATGCAGGATCAGTCAGTCAGTCAGTCAGTCAGTCAGTCAGTCAGTCAGTCATCTGTCATACACGAACACGTTAACGATCATATTTATTCCAACGTACATTGTTATATTTCCATGTATTTCTAGCGCAAAACCAGTCGATTAGTAACGCTAATAGATAAACTTTTTTATACGTGAAGTTATAAATTGGCAGTAATCAACTTGATGAGCACTTTATAGCTTTGTTCATAACATTTTATCGATGAATTCTAAGAACATCCTGTTTAGACTTTTTTTGGATACAAATATGAATCTGTTCTGCGATCATATGGCATACTGTTGCTTATGGATTAGAATAGTCTTACCATTCAGTCAGTCAGTCAGTCAGTCAGTCAGTCAGTCAGTCAGTCAGTCAGTCAGTCAGTCAGTCAGTCAATCAGTCAATTAGTCAGCAAGTCAGTTAGTCAATTAGTCAGTCAGTCAGTCAGTCAATCAGTCATTCAATCAGTCAGTCAGTCAATCAGTCAGTCAGTCAATCAGTCAGTCAGTCAGCCAGTCAGTCAGTTAGTCAATGGCATCGATCATTTGGGATACAAGTTTTATACAAAGTTCATTGTAGAGAACTCAAAAGTTTGTCAGTCCAGCATCAGTCACTCAAATAGTTGTATCTCAGTCAATCAAGTAATCAGTCGGTCAGTCACTCAAATAGTTCCCACTCAGTCAATTAAGTAATCAGTCAGTTTGTCTGTCAAACATCAGTCGGTCAGTCACTCAGACAGTTTTCAGTCATCAATCAGTCTGTCACTCAAACAGTTTCCTCTCAGTCAATCTAGAAATCAGTCGATTTGTCTGTCACCAACTAAATAGTCTGATAATGGCTCTTTTCCTGAGTCCGTCAGTCAATCCGTACCGCCTCTAAATGATGATATTTCATGCTACATAATTCACCAATCCATTATCAAGTCTACAATAATATTTAGCTTAGCGCTAGCACTAATCGATCAATCAATCACCTTAATCTCCGAAACAAAAACTAGTTTTAGGGCTGATCACAGAGACTTTTGCGGAAATCGGCCAGTCAATCAATCAATCCGTCAATCACTGCCGATCATTTATCTGTCAGTCAGTCAGTCAGTCAGTCAATTATCGTTACGCTAAGATCCATATTTTCGATTCGGATTACTTGTGACGGCTTTGTCGCGTATACGCCTATTAAGCGCTAATCCTTTCTTATGGGTGTCCAAAATTGATCCGTCAGTCAGTCAGTCAGTCAGATAGACAGACATCGAGTCAGCCACTCAACCAGTCTGTCAGTCAGTCAGTAAGTCAGTGAGTCAGTGAGTCAGTGAGTCATTCAGTGAGAGAATCAGTGAGTAAGTCAATCGTTTAGTCAGTTAAGTCAGTCAGTCAGTCTGTCATTCTGTCATCAGTAGGTCAGTCAGTTAGTCAGTCAGTCAGTGAGTCAGTCAGTCATTCTGTCAGTCAGTTAGATAGTCAGACAGTCAGTCAGTCAGTCAGTCAACTTATTGCTTTATCCCTGGTATCTGTAATTCACTGTTTTGTTACAATGCCTAAATCTTATTTACAGTACTGGACAAGCCAGTCACTCATTTAGTTAACCATTCAAGGATCTAGCGTTTACTATTTAAGTTGGATTGTCAGTCATCAGGCCCAGTTTTAAAATAAACAAAGAAATATAGTGCAACAATTAAGATCCCGAAATCTAAAATATATTGAGTAAATTTATATGTTTCTAAATATGGTGTTCTACAAAAAAAAGTTTCAGTCGGTCAGTCATTGTTTGTTTCATTTATTCATTCATTCATTCATTCATTCATTCATTCATTCATTCATTTATTCATTCATTAATCCATGTATTCATTCATTCATTCATCCACTCATTCATTCTTTCAATAATTCACTCAGTAAGTCAGTCAATCATTCAATCAGTCAGCCAGTAATTTTGTTGCTGTTGTTCAATATTTATTCGTTGCCGTTGTTGTTGTGGTTGTTGTGTACTCCACCGCAAAGTCTCAAAACCGATTAACAGATTACTGTCTCTTCGCATCATCATGTACTCAATACAGTCATCTTAGCTAACAATATAGTCATCATTCCAACGACTGCACTAAAGATGCGCGCCGCTTAACGTCCCGCACACGTTCAGCGTAACAGGAAATAACAAATTTACATGCAACACTGATGGTGTAACATAACATTATCTTTGTTACGGCGACAGCATTCCTGAAACAATCCTATTACGTGCTTCATTATGATGTGTCATCTTCTAACGACCCCCTTTATGGCAGACTCATAAAGCATTCTGTTGCGGCGGCCGGTTGGCGTCGTTTTTATGTTGCGCGCAACAGTTTTTTTCATGTTACGCGCAACAGATTTTTTATGTTGCGCGCAACAAAAACATTAAGAAAAAGCGGCATGATAATGTGATACGAGAGGATGAAGTCGATTTGGTTTCTTGTTTTTATAGCCTGTGTGGAATTTCTAGTTGGTACACAAAACTTAGTTATTAACCATTTTTAAAAATTCATTTACATACTTTTACTGTTTAAAACAGAATTTGCCCACGAAGAAATAGAAATGCATAGAAGGATTTGCTTCAGTTTCGGCCGAAACCGAAACATACCGAGGAAAATCGTCAACTTGAAACGTTTCGCGTTTCGGGTGAAGTTTCGTGTTTCTGTTTCGGGTTCAGCGAAATATAGCGTGCCCTTAATGGCTTTACCAAATGTCTAAATAATTCAAAATCCGTACGTTCGGGGGTTTCACGACCTCCAAGACTTGATCAAAAAATCGAATAAAAAGCCTGTTCATGAGTAATAACCCAGGGTTTCCCTTTATTTTTTTTGTGGAAAACTTTGTCCTTTACCACTTGATGTGTGAATTAAAAAAACGTTTACGGTATGCAGCATGACTTGAATGGAAATCAGTTTTTTTGGTGCGCATTCCATTATTGTGAAAAATCTCCAATTCACTTAAAACGTTTTGAAGACACGAACGAGATGAGGTTGTTATCGCTTATGTGATTAACGGTTCTATACTGCTCGTGTTTCATTATGCAATACATTGAAAACTTTCGAACTTTGTTGAAGGAGAAAAGTCTTACTCGGGAAAATGGCTTCGCTCTTTTCTTCGAGGTAAAGCCCGTATGTTGTTTCTGCATGCAAAAATAGTGCTCAAAACATCTGATAATGAAACATCAGACAATCAGTGTTAACACGCACATCAATGATGATCACCCCATGGTGTACTGTGTTAAACTATGGTGTCAACCGAGTTGAGTTGAGGCTAATGATGTTTCATTATCAGAACTTTTGGACAATAGTTTGCTTGCAGAAACAGCATACGGGCTTTAATAGGCAATGTAATGAATAAAAACATGGAAAAAATATAAGAATTACGAGTTATTTCACTGCAGAACTTTAAAAACCAGTATATTTGCATCATTTTGAGCCATTTTCAGATTTTTAAATCTCGTATGCAACTGACACTGAAGGATAAATCTTACGGATCCTACACAAATCCGATTCAGATTTTTTGCATAATCAATCATGAGCAGTATATAAAAATACTATTTGTTAACAAGAAACCCCCCGACCAAGCAATCAGTTGTTCACCGTTCGTCTCCATTCGCTTAGAATAACATTACAGATAATAATATTAATAAAAACAAAACAATCTAGCAAGTAAGTTTTCAATCAATCATTCTGCGACCAACAGTGGCGAACGAGCCAATCATCCAAAGCGAGGGAAATATCCTCAAAGAGGGGCAATCGGCGGTTTTCAGGCCGTTTTATCTACAAGTTAACAAACAAACACTACTTTTTGAAACCACTAAAGAGGGGAAAATCCCTTTTCCCCACCCGTCTAGTGATCCAACGGATGTTGAAACCAGAGACCACCCGGATAGTAGATTATTAGCGCGTGTTAAATGCTTGGTCGTTGTAAGCAGTCTTCGTTTTTGATATAGCAATTCTTCGGTATAGCATTTTTTTATATGGCAATTTTTTATATAACAATTTTTGGATATAGTAATTTTTTCTTAGTCGGACGACAAGCAAAACACGCCGGCCTCGAAAACCGGTGGTTCTAAGTTCGAAGCCTGACTTGAGACACAGATCAACCTGACGCGTTGCTCTGGTGTTTCTGCCATTGCCCGTCAGTTTATTCAACTCTCTGGCCACTACGAAAACACCATTCTGATATGGTAATAGTGTGCCTTGATGGCTTCAGTTAATAAAAGAAGTCCAAGTAGAAAAAACATTTGAAAAATAAATGGCTTCTTCGGTCATTGAAAAACCGATTTTTATTAAAATTGAAATACGCCTTTCAATGGCATTGATTTGGGAGTGAGAGAAAGGTTTTACTTTAAAAAAAAGTTTCCCAGTAAGCAGTTTTCATCAAATATACGAAAATATATATGTGAAAATCCAGGTGTGCTATTCTCATTCGTTCCCGCGAAGATATTATATGCATAATGTAGTTTTTTTCGTGTCAGATCGTAAATCGCCCAGCTGGATCGTGCAACTTTCACTTGACGCGGCGACGCCGTACTTTCGGCGATTTTATGAGTTTTGGTGTCGAAAAGACGCTGAACGGTTATGATCTGTAAATTGATTAGGGTTTGTGACTCTACGATAGTGATAAGTAGCGTGGTGATAGCTGCCTGTTGTTGTTGTTGTTGTTGTTGGTGTTGTTGGTGTTGTTGTTGTTGTTGTTGTTGGTGTTGTTGTTGTTGTTGTTGTTGTTGTTGTTGTTGTTGTTGTTAATGTTTTTGTTGTTGTTGTTGCTGCTGTTGTTGTTGTTGTTGTTGTTGTTGTTGTTGTTGTTGTTGTTGTTGTTGTTGTTGTTGTTGTTGTTGTTGTTGTTGTTGTTGTTGTTGTGGTTGTTGTTGTTGCTGTTGTTGTTGTTTTTGTTGTTGTTGTTGTTGTTGTTGTTGTTGTTGTTGTTGTTGTTGTTGTTGTTGTTGTTGTTGTTGTTGTGGTTTGAATGGTTATGATCAATAAACTGATTACGATATGTGACTCTACGACAGTGATATGTGTGATAGCTGACTGTTGCTATTGTTGTTGTTGTTGTTGTTGCAACTTTTTAGTGCAACGCCGCCTGTCGCGGTAATAAAAAATGATTGTCGCGCTATTCAAATGCCGGTAATTAGTGACAGTGCTGATAATGATAATCCTGTTATATGCTACTGTTGCGGTTTGCGTTGTTGTTGTTGTTGTTGTTGTTGTTGTTGTTGTTGTTGTTGTGATAAGCTTAGCTTTAACGAGCATGGCGCCAGAACGGGAAGACCGGTATTGTAATCATGTTTTACTTACTGTTGTTGTTACTAGTTTCAAATTTATTCCTTTTGTTGGTTGTTGTTGTTGTTGTTGTTGTTGTTGTTGTTGTTGTTGTTGTTGTTGTTGTTGTTGTTGTTGTTGTTGTTGTTGTTGTTGTTGTTGTTGTTGTTGTTGTTGTTGTTGTTGTTGTTGTTGTTGTTGTTGTTGTTGTTGTTGTTGTTGTTGTTGTTGTTGTTGTTGTTGTTGTTGTTGTTGTTGTTGTTGTTGTTGTTGTTGTTGTTGTTGTTGTTGTTGTTGTTGTTGTTGTTGTTGTTGTTGTTGTTGTTGTTGTTGTTGTTGTTGTTGTTGTTGTTGTTGTTGTTGTTGTTGTTGAGGCTGTTGATGTGGTTGATGTACTTGTGGTTGCTAATGTTGTTGTTGTTGTTGTTGTGGCTGTTGTTGTTGTTGTTGTAGTTGCAACAAAGCGTAACCGCAATGTGATGGTCAGATTATGACATTACAATTGTCGGCTTTTTTCAACACAGTCACAGGGCGAAAAAGTCTTTCTGAGGTTACGCGACCAAGCGATGAAGGAAAGTGTTGTATCATGAAATTTTATTACATTGACAAGAGACAATGTCAATTGAGACAATATAATCTCTCTATCACCAAACCACCATCATAAAAAAGAAGAATAGTGGAATAAAAAGTTTATATGGTATCTCAGCCAAGTATATAAATAAGTGAGTTAGATGTATACATTCCTGTTCTGGTTTTTTTGTACTACGGTAAGTCGATCGATATTAACATCCATATGTTGTTTCTGCAAGCAACAATATTGCCCAAAACGTCCGATAATGAAACATCAGACAATCAGTTTTAACACGCACATCAATCATCATCACCCCATACTATACTGTGTTAAACTGTGGTGTCAACTGAGTTATGTGAGTTGAGGCTAGTGATGTTCCACTATCGGACGTTTTGAGCAATATTTTTGTTTGCAGAAACAACTTACGGGTTTTAACATTGGCTAACGATTTGGTTGCAACTCGTGACTATTTCTCTGGTTCGTTATACTTGAGTTTTTATCCATTTACTCATTCTGTTGATTATACACGTAGCGCCCTTTTTAAACCTCGATGCCAAACATCTACATTTGCTAAATTTTGGTCTAATAGAATTATCAACGTTTATGAAAAGGTTCCTAAAGACACGCTCAAAAACCGTAAATCTATAATTAATTACATAAAACAGCGTGAGTTGAAATTTTCTTGATTGAATTTCCACAATGAATTATTTCTTTTTTTACACCTATTACACTACATTACATTCCATTCGTCCCTACACTTCTTCAACTATTAATATCATCTCCATTTAACACACACTTATACTCGAATGTGCTGAATAAATAAGAATAAATAAACATCCATATGCTTTAACGTAAAGAGATTTTCTCATTCTTAGATATTATGGTTTGCTTTTTTCAGACTCGCCAGCTAATAACTGTTGACGAACACACATCTGGATTAACGTCATTGATATCAACAAATCGTCAACATTAATAATTACAAAAACTATAACAACAACAAGAACAACCAACAACAACAACATCATCAACAACAACAACAAACACAATAACAACAACAACAACAACAACAACAACAACAACAACACAAACAACAACAACAACATCAGCAACCTTTACAACAACGACAACAGCTGAAGCTCTTATTCAACATAGCTTGAAGACATCCAGAATAATAGAATCGTCGGATTAATTTCGACATTTTCGAGTATTTTATAATCAGCATTCCCATTCCAGTAACATGCATAAATTAATTCATTCCGTTCTCAGGATTTCACTGTCAGGTCAGTTTTTTTTGTTTTCCAAATGTAGCATTTTTATTATAACAATTGTCAAAATTTCGGCGTGCGGTTATCACGTCGATCAAATGTAGTATGGGATTTTTTGAAAAACAACTTTTCAAAGCCCGCAAACATAGAAAAAAATTCTCATTCACCGACGTCCAACTCACTCCCTCACTCACTCACTCACTCACTTGCACCTCACTCACTCACTCACTCACCTCACTCATTGCAGTACTGACTTGTCTGGCGCTCAGCTCCCACCTCGTTCGTGATCAGATACCCTTCTCTACAAGGGTATAAAGGTCTGTCGGGTACCATTTAATGGATTCGATGACGGTCAATCATCCCTCAGTAATATCGGTCTATCACCTAATCGTCATATCGCCATGCCTCTGTACCAGTTGGGTGTGGCCACCCACTGCGAAGGTGAGTGAGTGAGTGAGTGAGTGAGTGAGTGAGTGAGTGAGTGAGTTGGTCTATCAACTAATCGTCATATCGCCATGCCATGAGTGAGTGAGTGAGTGAGTGAGTGAGTGAGTGAGTGAGTGAGTGAGTGAGTGAGTGAGTGAGTGAGTGAGTGAGTGAGTGAGTGAGTGAGTGAGTGAGTGAGGAGTGAGTGAGTGAGTGAGTGGTGTAGTGAGTGAGTGAGTGAGTGACTGACTTACTGAGTGTATGAGTGAGTGAATGAATGAGTGTGTGTGTGAGTGAGTGAGTGAGTGAGTGAGTGAGTGAGTGAGTGAGTGAGTGAGTGAGTGAGTGAGTGAGTGAGTGAGTGAGTGAGTGAGTGAGTGAGTGAGTGAGTGAGTGAGTGAGTGAGTGAGTGAGTGAGTAAGTGAGTGAGTGAGTGAGTGAGCATATTCAGGTACGGCTCGGCGGAGAAATATGCGGACGAGGTGCGGGCGGAAGGCAGAGCCCCCTCCAGGCAACCGCGCCACAAAGATAACTCCGTTTTTAACTGGATTCAACCATTTTTCGTCCGACCCTTCCTGAACGCACGCCGAAAATGAATATTTTTTGGAAGCAACTTTTAGAAGTGCTTTTTTTAGAGATTTTATGACTTGTTTAATGTGGGAAACAAAATATATTTAAACCACATTGAACATGAAAGTGAGAGATAACTACGTATGTATTTCTAGCCTAAGTGAAGCAATTTTTTTCGAGCTAGAGGTATTGTTCATCTTGTTTATTTCACATCAAATTGCATATTGCATTTTTTTTCACGTGGCTGCCGGTTCCTAAGAAGTATAGAGTGGTCAGTCAGTAGACCAACAACAACTTATCTTATCTTTCAACAACAACTTAACTTATCTGTCATCAACTTATCGCTAACTCACTTTTTCTCAGAGTAAGGTAACGTTTTCTTATTTTTGTGTCACATGTTTATATATACTAATTAGTTTAGCTTATTGAACTAGTGGTCAGTTTCTAAACAAATTCCGATGACAAATTAACGTGAAAATTAAATTACCATAAAATTCAGTTATTTTCCCTGTGCGCTAAACTAGCCAATTACCTTAACCGCTCGGTAATTCGAAGGAACCAGGCCCCAAATTTACACATTATAAATTTCAGTTACTTGAATTGTCTTGTTTGCCATTATAAGAAACTTGCATTTTGCACAAATCGTCGCTCTTCGATCTTTCCATGCCATCATAATACATTCACAATCACGTATTTTTTGAAAGGATGTCCTCTTCGTCGAGTTTTCAGAACTTTCTGCGACGTTCCGAAATGTTCCGAAACTCAAAAAAATAATGAAAATGTTCAAACATTACGAAAAATTCCGAAGAAAGTTGCAACTGGACTGTGAAGACAGCCTAAATTATCTCTGAATACAGAGGTCCTTATGATAAGCTTTTTGCTGTGTTTTTACATACAAAATATTTGATGCAACGAAAAAAACTGAATCTTTGTTCTTCGGAACAAAATCATGTTTTTTTCTGATCTACCCGCCTGTGATTTCACTTGTCATTACTATTCTATGTACTGTTTATTGTTATAATATGTATATTAATTGTTGAATGTTTGAATGAAAAAAAACTATCATGGATTGAAAAAGACTATCATGGATTGAAAAAAACTATCAATGGGGATTTCTTTATTACAAAAGACTTTTGGGATTGGGATGGAAATTTTTTTAGTGTTTGTAATCTCATTTTGTGGATTTTTTTCCGAGCCTCTATTAGATCTCGTCATAAGATTTATTGAAAGATTTCGAATGCAGTTTTTAACTTTGGAAACAATTACTAACTGGCTAAAAAACTAACTGACTGACAGATATATAGACAGACTGACTGTCTGACTGACTGACTGACTGACTGACTGACTGACTGACTGACTGACTGACTGATTGACTGACTAACTGACTGACTGACTGACTGACTGACTGACTGACTGACTGACTGACTGACTGACAAAACGACTGACAACATTTTCTATGAGTGGGTGAGTGAGTGAGTTATGGAATGAGTGATTGAGTGAGTGAGTGAGTGAATGAGTGAATAAATGAGAGAATGCGTGCGTTAGTGAATGAGGGAGTGAGTGAGTTTACAAGACTTCCTGCTGAACTCGAGCAAAACTTTACCGTCTACCGTTGGCGTAAAACAAAAAAATCGGCAACCAAAAATACCATTTACTTGTACGAAAATTCAGTTGCACGAAACGAGTTGTTTCGTGCAAGTGGTTCAGTTGTACGTCTACCCAAAGTGTGAGTAAAAAGAACTGAGTGATTATTTCAGTTTCTGAACGTACATGGCGAAAAAACGTATCCTATATTTTCATATACAGGGTGGCCCAAAAGTTTATGTACACTTTTTGGCCGTCTTTTTCGCGTGTGTGAAATTGTAAAATTACAACGGGAAAATAATGGTTAGACTGGAAATTGCATGAACTTTCCAAAAATGCCCTCCGTTTCGTTCTCAGATGAATATTTCACGAGTTATACACAGGAACGTACAAAAACACGTTTTTTAATACTTTTTACGCTTGTTTTCCCATCATTCACGATTTAAATCTTGTGTTATTAATATTTACTGTGATATTTCAGCGTAAGTGCTACAAATAAAGTAGAAAAAATGCCTGGTAACTAGTAATTCACGCTAGTTCAGATTACCCACATAAGGCAAGACCGTCAAAACATGAAACATCAGCGTCAATTGCGATATCAGCCTTTTTAAGGGCATGTGCACTGCAATCGGCTTGCATCAGGGCTATTTTCAATGAAATGGTTAATACTACCGATATAGTAGTTTTGAAAGCGATGAATTAATAAATTTATAGCATAATTTTCAAGGTTTTCATCTAAAATAGCCCTGATGCAAGCCGATTGTAATCAATGCACGTGCACTTGAACAGGGCTGGTATCGCATAACGCTAACGTTTTGTGTTTTGACGATTTTGCCTGATCTAGGTAATCTGAAGTAGCGTTATATACTAGTTAACATTTTTTCTACTTTACGTGCAGTAATTAAGCTGAAATACTCACAGTCAATATGAATAACACATGATGATAATCGTGAGTAAGAGGTAAATAAGCGTAAAAAAGTAAAAAAACTTGTTTTTGTATGTTTGTAAGTATAACTCGTGAAATACTCATCTGAGAACAAAACGGAGGGCATTTTTAGAAATTTCAGGTAATTTCCAGTCCGACCATAAATGTCCCGTTGTAATATTAGAATTTTACACACGCGAAAAAGATAGCCAAAAAGTGTACATAAACTTTTGGGCCACCCTGTATTTGTTTGGACGGTCCGATTTACTAATTCAAGCTCAAACTTAACGCAGAAAAAGCATAACGGTATACTACTTGTAATTTCCTGCATCGCTTACTTAGTTGATCAGCCTTTTCTCGAGTCTGAAAGCATGCCGCAGCGGAAAGTGCAATGGCAATTTCTAAACTACTTTTCTAGAAAATGTGCAACGTTTCATTCAACTTGGCACTTTAGGTATTATATGAAGGTCTGTAAAAAATGTTGACATTTTTCTGTAAAGCTCTTTTATTTGAAAATGAAAACTTTATTCCCCCACTTTGAATTGTTCCTCTCCGCAAGTGCTACCTCAAAATGATACTTCATTCAGAGCAAAATACGTATTTATTAAAGGATAGAAAAAATTGAAGTCTACACTAAAAATATACATATTTTCAATTGCTTGCAAAATTAGTTGCAGACTTCCAAGGTAAGCGTCAAACAAATTACCAGAGAACTGTCTATTTGAAAATGAAATATTCGAATTTTATAGACCCAGTACAATTCAAACACGTTTAGCAGGCTGACGGAATATAACCGAAAACTGAAGACCGACGAATTAACGATTGGCTTATTGTTCAATGCCTCATTAAATGTCTCTGATTGTCTGACAAATATTGGCTGACTGACTG
>OZ038446.1:3216293-3223793 GCA_964036265.1 Daptonema setosum | reverse complement strand
TGGCATACGAGAATTGTTGAAGTGGTTACCTTGGGTGCACTGCCGTTCAAATCTACGATGAAAGAGGTCAGTCAGTTCAGTCAGTCAGTTTCTCAGCCAGTCACTTGGTTACACAGTCAGTCAGAGTCCGCTCAGACAGTCCAGTCAATCAGTCTGTCAGTCAATGAATTCGCCAATCAGTCAGTCCGTCATTCAGTCAATCTGTCCAGTCAGACAATTCAATCAGTCAGTTACTCAATCAATCAGTCATTTCATTCGCTCACTCACTCACCAGGTCATTCAGTCAGTCACTGAGTCAGTTCAGTTTCTACTTTCAAGATTGCAGATCTGTTCAGTGATTCAGTCTGGTAGTGAATGACGTTTATCGATCTCATCTCATAGTATTCGAATATTGATAACAGAAGTCAGTTAGTCATGGGGTAAATCAGTCAGTTATGCAGTCAATCAGTCAGTTATGCAGTCAATCAGTCAGTCATGCAGTCAATCAGTCAGTTATGCAGTCAATCAGTCAGTTATGCAGTCAGTCATGCAGTCAATCAGTCAGTCAGTCATGCAGTCAGTCAGTCAGTCAGTCAGTCAGTCATAGAGTAAGTCATGCAGTCAGTCTATAGAAGCATTTTTCTTGTATTTCAGTTGATCGAAACGGAGAAAGTCGGCGGCGTTGTGTGTCTGAACGAACCACATGAAGTCAATCACAGTTGGGTTGCCTCCAAGTCGGATTGGGAGGCGGCCGGCGTCAAGTACTTCTGGATACCGACACCCGATTTCTACCACGCACCACCTCTGGCTGATCTGCAGGCCGCCGTCAAGTTGATGAATTTTTTTGAAATTATTTTGTTTCATTTTTTATTTGGTTCCTTACATTTTTGTTCTTTCCCTCACTCACTCACTGGTCACTGCAGGTTCATTCATCTTTTACATTCTTTCATCGGACTCACTTAGCTCATCCAGTTCCTCATTCACTCATTCACTCGACTGACTCACCGTTTTACCCACTCACTAACTTACCTACTCTCTCACACACTCTCTTTCTCCCACCTGTCCCTCACTCATTCACTCCCTCACTAACTCCTACTCACTCACTCACTCACTCACTGACTCACTCACTTCTCACTCACTTACTCACTTACTCGCTCACTTACTCATTCACTTACCCACTCACTCACTTACTCAATCACTCACTTACTCACTCACTCTCTCACTAACTTACTCACTCACTTACTCACTCCCTCACTCACTCACTCACCGACTCACTCACTCATTCACTCACCGACTCACTCACTTATTCACGCACTCACTCACCGACTCACTCACTCATTCACTCACCGACTCACTCACTTATTCACGCACTCACTCACCGACTCACTCACTCACTCACTCACCGCAGATTCATCCGCTTGTTCGAGGGCTCCGGCCAATCCGTCTACGTCCACTGCAAACAATTCAAACACTCACCGACTCACTTACTCACTCACGCATTCACTCACTCACCGACTCACTCACTCACCAACTCAATAACTTATTCACGCACTCACTCACCGACTAACTCACTCACTCACTCACCGCAGATTCATCCGCACGTTCGAAGGCTCCGGCCAGTCCGTCTACGTCCACTGCAAACATTTCAATCACTCACATCACTCCCTCACTCACTCACTCACTCACTCACCGACTCACTCACTCATTCACTCACTGACTCACTCACTTATTCACGCACTCACTCACCGACTCACTCACTCACCGCAGATTCATCCGCACGTTCGAGGGCTCCGGCCAGTCCGTCTACGTCCACTGCAAAGCCGGCCGATCACGGAGCGCGCTGGTCGCCGTTTGCTATCTGATTGACGTTGGTTTTGTTATATTGTAAATTAAATTAATAAGAACTATTCAATATTGAATTAATATAAATTGATTGATAAGAATGATTCTTTCTGTCTTTCCGATGGAAACTTTTACGTAATTTTTCAGTGACTTCTAGAAACCAGTTTCATTATCTTGAAACACGGTTACCAAAGAAAAAAAATTATATTATTCTACGATATATTTTTTTATTTTCAAAACTTTAAAATTGTCGAAATTTTTACAAAGAGCATAAAAAGTTTCTGTCTGTTCTGTTCCGCCTTACTAACGTACCCAGGAGAATCCATTTTCGTTCTAAAATGAACATTTTTAGACCTTAAAACTAGAAACCCTTAACTTTAACAAAGAAAATCGACTTGCAGCGTCATCGTTGGTATACAAACACGGCCGTCGATCAAGTGTATCACAAACGCTACCAGATCGCGCTGCGCGACACCCATATGCTGGCGCTGAACGACTTCGCCGAAAAAGTTTTCGCCGCCACCGGCACTTCGCCGAATCGGTGATACTGCGAAATGAAATTTGATTTTTTTTGTAAATTATTGTTTCAAGTGTTTTTCTAAAAATTTATTAATTAATTATAAGGAGAATGATTTTAAATGCGCGCGACATTTTATAGATTTATCGCTGTATTGATTTTTCGGCGAACCGAACTCAAAATAAACGTGTCTAGTATCTGCATATGCTGGCGCTGAACGATTTCGCCGAAAAAGTTTTCGCCGCCACCGGCACTTCGCCGAATCGGTGATACTACGAAATGAAATTTGATTTTTTTGTAAATTATTGTCAAGTGTTTTTCTTACAATCTATTAATTAATTATAAGGAGAATGATTTTGAATGCGCGCGACATTTTATAGATTTTTCGCTGTATTGATTTTTCGGCGAACTCAAAATTAACGTGTCTAGTAACTGCGTATGCTGGCACTGAACGATTTCGCCGAAAAAGTCTTCGCCGCCACCGGAACTTCGCCGATTCGGTGATACTACGATTTTTTCTTATGTCCATGCACTGGCGGACGAGAAAGGGGGTAAAAATGGAATTCCCTCCTGGTGGTTTTAAAAATATAGTTTTTTCCCCATGTAGGAAAAATGGTCTAATTTATGCGAATTCCCCTCTTTGACAAAATTTCCCTCTCTTTAGAGGTTAAGCTCGTGCGCCAGTGTGTCCATGATTTTGTCATAATTGTTGTCAATATTATTCACTGTGATGTCAATTTTTCTCAGTTTATGAAAAAAATAATTTGTTTTGGTCGAGTCAAAAACTTTTTCTGATTTCTAATATTGCTCAATTCCGCGATAATTTATAATTGCGTTAAGTTTTAATATACATGAAAAAGTTATGTTAAACAATTATTTTGGTTAACCAATACCATAGTATTGAAATAAAAAATTATAAAATAAGTTGACATGAAACTTATTGCATTTCCTGTCCGGTAATTCCACAACCACAACTTTCTAACTAGTCAATTTCATTAATATAAGCCAGTAATTTAACTCAATCTGAGTTTACAACAACCATAGAAATCAATAAAAACAGTATTTTAAACAGAGAACACCAAAATGAATTTTGGTCAACAGCTATGAAGAACCGGGGCATTTTGATAATGCAAACAATAGAAAGTATGAGGGTGCATTCCTAGTCCAAACGTAAGTAGAACGGAAAGGAAAATAGAAAATTCGTTAAACTGTTGACCTTATAAATAACTACTTTATTCCTGAAAAAACTTCGGGCCACCAAGTTTTACAAATTCTCCATTCCTTTTCACTTTCCCCTGGACTTTTCTGTAACGTGATTGCAGACATCTGATGATAATTTAACAGAAAAAGACTGAAGTATTAAAGAATATTTGACTTAACATATAAACAATCAATAATAGTAGAAAACAGTATCACCACGCGAAAGTTTCAAAGGAACAAATCTCTTCACATAATCAGAACTCCAAATTGATCCGGTTTTCATTTGAGGAAACCAGAATTACTGCAAAAATCAATCTTGTATGACACAGAAAAAACATTTGCTCTCCACTTGCCTCTTTTAAAACTCAACCCATACATTATAGAAGAGAGGAAATAAGTCAAAGTTACATGATCATTATTATATTGGAGAAAGCCTCTTTCTCTTTAAATCATTTCAAGTAGGTACAAAACAGCAGAAACATTCAAGGTGTATAACTGCAGAAACACTTGAAGCAAATGAAAAAATCTCAAACGAAAATCAAATGATCACAATCAATCAATAATCTTACCAGAAGAATTTATGTAGAATGTAGCACGATTCTTTCGACTGCTTCACGATCGACGCTTGGTTGGCGGCACGTCATCTTCCATGGCTTCATCCTGAGAATTTAGAAGTGAAATTAACGGATGAAGGTCATGGAAAAGAAAGAAAGGCTCAAATAGGTAGATGCAAGAAACACGATGAAAGATACGTACTTTTGAGTGAAGCGGGAGATTTTTGAGTGAAGTATTTCGGTTCAGTTCATTTATCATCTTACGTGAATCGTGAATGTTAGTGTGAAAAAGGTACCTTATTCTATTGTATCACGCCACGACTAACTTAATAGTATTTATTGTGCCTTCTTGTCAGTACCATATACTGAAGAACATTATGGCATAACAAGTATGGCATAACAACTTGATAAAATTTGAACGTTTGAATTCGAAATCTCTAATTAAATTTGTAACCTGTTTGCGTTTCGCAGTGTACTCGTCCCCATCGAACATGGCATTCCGGACGAAACTCTTGGCGGCACGTGGATTCAATTTGGGCATCAGCGCTCGGTCTTCGAGTGCCTTGAGACGGGCGAAATTCTGCTTGATACGTGCCTGGAGAACGGGTAGAACTGATTAGTTAGTTTAGTTGACAAACGAATGGCCGACTTTTTGATTTGAGTGATTGACTGATGAATAATTGACTCATGAATTTAACTTTTGATTGATCAATTGACTGAGAGCCAGACACCGACGAATTTTTCAGTGACTGACTGATTGATTGTTTGACTGCCCTACCCTACTCACATCACAGCCTGACCAAAGTCCTGACTGACTGAGTTTTTGAGTGAACAACTAGTATCGTTTCCCTTCAATTTCAGCTATCAAACTAGATTTTTTCAGAAACCATTGAAACAGCAGCTATCTTAAATGAATCACGCAACCGGGGGTGAATAGAACTCCAAAAAATAGCTTCGACCCAATTTTGACTTCACAAGTTTCCGGTATTGCTTTCTAAATTACTAATTAAAAACACGAAAAGTTACGTACATCTTTGTTTTCCAAAATTAATTTCTTACCAACCAGTTCGTGCTGGAGTGTCGGGTGTTTGTCCAGCTTTTCACCGCGGACACTAAGTGACATGGCGTATAACGAATTAGCTGTATATAACCACATCAGGTCGGTGCGGGCGCTGTCAATGGGTGAGGGCTGGAAATAAATCAACTAAATTGAACAAAACATACGATAATACTTCAGGATTCATTGGATCGACTCGCATATATTTGGTGTTACAAATTACAATCCACAAATTAAGCTGAATCAACAAGAAAGAAGCAGAATTCCAATAATAAATATGTAGAAAAGCATTTCAATGATAAAAAGCCCGTATGTTATTTTTCAAGCAAACGTACTGCCCAAACATCTGATAATGAAACATCAGTAGCCTCAACTCAACTCGGTTGAAACCAGAGCATGGGGTGACGATGCTTGATGTGCGTGTTAAAATTGATTGTCTGATGTTTCATTATCAGAAGTTTTGTGCACGATTTTTGTTCGCAGAAACAACATACGGGCTTTAATACTGAACGAATCAAATCGATTGATTAAGATGCTAAATCTGAAAGTAAAAAAATTTTCCTGTAATGATGAAGATTGTTTAAGGTATTTCATTATTAGAAACTCTTTCTATGGTCGATAGATCAGTTCACTGGCGGATGAGATAATCCTCCAAAGGGAAGGCAATTTCTTCAAAGAGGGGGAAGTGTAAGTTTTCCAGCCATTTTACCTACACCTTAGGGAACACATTATACTTCTTGAAACGCCAAAGATGGGAGGAATTTCACTTTTACCACCCCTTCTGGTTCGAATTCAAACTCACTTGTTCCGTGGATTTCGCATTGTTATTTCGATCAATTTGCTCGAGTAGCTTCTGTTCGCACGTGTTGAGCATTCGATCGAACGTTTCGATACGTTTCAGGACGACCAGAGGAACGTCATCGACCGGTGAGTGCGTTCGCACTAAAATCAATTAGATCAAAGATTAAGTAGCCATTATGTCGGTTAGTGAGTGAGGCAGATTTCCATAACCTACCCTTTTTTCATCTTCAAGTTTTTCAAATTGGTCATATGCCTAAGCCTAAGCCTAAAACGGAGCCAAAGTTCATTCCTAAGCCTAAGCCTAAGTTCCAAGCTCGGAACTAAGCCGAAGCCGAAGTCTTAATCGAATGGATTGAAGTTGAACAACAAAATAAGAAAAGGGGTAGGGTATGGAGATTCTGCTAGGTAATTTCCAAACCCTACCCTTTTTTCATCTAGATTTAGAAGTATTTCGGCCCGTCTTTTTGGTCAAAAACATATACATAGCAGAAAGTTATTTCTAAGCCTAAGCCTGATACATAGGCATGTAAAAAAGCCAATGCCTTAGTCTGAATAGACTTAGAGAGGAGAAAATATACAAAAGAGAAAAGGGGTAGCTTTTGTAATTCTGCGTGAGTGAGTGAGTCAGTCAATCAGTGAGTGAGTCGGTCAGTCGAGCAGTCAGTCAGTCAGTCAGTGAGTGAGTCAGTCAGTTCTATGCCATTCTACCGGTTGATTAATAAACTAGTATGCAAGTAAATTAGTTAGCAAACGGTAAGTCAGGCCCCGTGCACGTCCAAAGGCCGGCTCTCGAGGAGAGCCCTCGGGTCTTTCTTCGAGAGCCCTGTCACTGGCTCAGCAGTTAAGACTAGTATCTCGAGGAGAGCCCTGTTGACGGAGCCTCAGTCAATCAGTCCGTCGATCAGTGAACTGTGGAGCGACCAGTCAGTCAGTTACGAAAAAATATCGAAAGAAAGAGTTTTGGAAAAAATAATAAATCAACTTTTCAAACCAACTTGGCTGTTCATGATGGCCCATGTTTGAAGACGTGGGAATGTCCATAGCTGACGACATCTTTTATCAGCAGCAACCAGCCAACGTCATGAGTTTTTACCTGCAAATTGGAAGGGAATTTTATTTACAACTTCATTTCTTAATCAACAAAACAAAACTTTCAAATTCTGAATGAAATATAAAAAAATGCTGGTTGACGCTAAAATAAAAAAACGGCAAACAATTTTGTGCCTCACTCACTCACTCACTCACTCACTCACTCACTCACTCACTCACTCACTCACTCATTCACTCACTCACTCACTAACTCACTCACTCACTCACTCACTCACTCACTCACTCACTCACTCACTCACTCACTCACTCACTCACTCACTCACTCACTCACTCACTCACTCACTCACTCACTCACTCACTCACTCACTCACTCACTCACTCACTCACTCACTCACTCACTCACTCACTCACTCACTCACTCACTCACTCACTCACTCACTCACTCACTCACTCACTCACTCACTCACTCACTCACTCACTCACTCACTCACTCAGTCAGT
>OZ038446.1:3195545-3213045 GCA_964036265.1 Daptonema setosum | reverse complement strand
CTCATAATAACGAAACAGACGACGGAGACGAAATCTGTGTTTTCATTCTCAAATTTTAGTACATACGGTCAAGAATAAAAGTTATTTTATGTATCACACGAATGAACAAAAACTGATAATAAAAGGTGGAATGATGCAGCATGTAGTATTAAAAATGAAGTTTTCCATGAAATAATCATTTTGGCAATGATCAAACATCGGTGGCAGAGGTTGCCACGAATCAAGTATCACGTTGTCTAGAAAGGTCACGAACTATAACAAAAAAGATCTTGATCCGAAAAAGAAATCAGAGAAGTCCACGAGTGAAGTTCGGGTAGTCCATGCAGGAAATCAGAAGTCAATGGCAAAGTTTTCCACGAATCAGTACATATGATGACGAACCGCACCAAGTTAGACCGTTTCTTGAGTTGGAATTTTTTATGATCCCGAATTCCTATCGTTCAGTTGTCTTACATGAAAAGTTTTGTACCGAAATAGAGTCCATGAGTGAAAAACTTTACAAAGTCCTTACATGAAATCCGAAATCGGTGGCAAAGTTTTCCACGAATCAGTACATGAGGACGGCACCATCCAGTTGTATCGTTTTGGACTTCTTCTTGATCGACACCCTTGAGAAACAGGCCGATAGACAGAGAAGTACAAAAATCAGGGCGAATTCAGCCACCGCCGCAGCCATCAGACCAAATGAGAAGCCATACCTGAGTGAGTGAGTGAGTGAGTGAGTGGGAGAGTGAGTGAGGGAGTGAGTGAGTGAGTGAGTGAGTGAGTGAGTGAGTGAGTGAGTGAGAGTGAGTGAGTGAGTGAGTGAGTGAGTGAGTGAGTGAGTGAGTGAGTGAGTGAGTGAGTGAGTGAGTGAGTGAGTGAGTGAGTGAGTGAGTGAGTGAGTGAGTGAGTGAGTGAGTGAGTGAGTGAGTGAGTGAGAGAGTGAGTGAGGGAGTGAGTGAGTGAGTGAGTGAGTGAGTGAGTGAGTGAGTGAGTGAGTGAGTGAGTGAGTGAGTGGGTGAGTGAGTGAGTGAGTGAGTGAGTGAGTGAGTGAGTGAGAGAGTGAGTGAGTGAGTGAGTGAGTGAGTTAGTGAGTGAGTGAGTGAGTGAGTGAGTGAGTGAGTGAGTGAGTGAGTGAGTGAGTGAGTGAGTGAGTGAGTGAGTGAGTGAGTGAGTTAGTGGGTGAGTGAGTGAGTGAGTGAGTGAGTGAGTGAGTGAGTGAGTGAGTGAGTGAGTGAGTGAGTGAGTGAGTGAGTGAGTGAGTGAGTGAGTGAGTGAGTGAGTGAGTGAGTGAGTGAGTGAGTGAGTGAGTGAGTGAGTGAGTGAGTGAGTGAGTGAGTGAGTGAGTGAGTGAGTGAGTGAGAGAGTGAGTGAGTGAGTGAGTGAGTGAGTGAGTGAGTGAGTGAGAGAGTGAGTGAGGGAGTGAGTGAGTGAGTGAGTGAGTGAGTGAGTGAGTGAGTGAGTGAGTGAGTGAGTGAGTGAGTGAGTGAGTGAGTGAGTGAGTGAGTGAGTGAGTGAGTGAGTGAGTGAGTGAGTGAGTGAGTGAGTGAGTGAGTGAGTGAGTGAGTGAGTGAGTGAGTGAGTGAGTGAGTGAGTGAGTGAGTGAGTGAGTGAGTGAGTGACTGACTGACTGTCTGACTGACTGACTGACTGACTGACTGACTGACTGACTGACTGACTGACTGACTGACTGACTGACTGACTGACTGACTGACTGACTGACTGACTGACTGACTGACTGACTGACTGACTGACTGACTGACTGACTGACTGACTGACTGACTGACTGACTGACTGACTGACTGACTGACTGACTGACTGACTGACTGACCAGTGCTGAGTGGCAAACGCGGCAAAGACCAGAGCAATACCGACGCAAAAGAGAATAAATACGACAAAGGTATTTAGTCGTCGACAGTACTCATGCCCGCTGGCTACCATGATTGAATGATACTGAAACTTGAATGATACTTGAGTGATACTTTGAATGATACTTGAGTGATACTTGAATAATACTTTGGTGATACTTTCAATGGTTGGTACTAAAATTAATACTGAAACTCGGATGATACTTGAGTAATATTTGAGTTATACTTCGATTAATTATGTGTATAATAATACATGGATATTCTGAGAGATAATGAAATTTCAATGATACTTGGAAGACTTGGTTGATACATGAAATGAAGGATACAGTACTTGAAAATATTGAAACTTTACACGACATTGCAATGGTAGTTAACCTTGGATGTATAACTTTGATTAGGATTTGAAACTAAGATTGCGAGAATTCTAAATTGCAAAATTCTAAATTGTAAACTTCAACTCTGAACTGAATGTAGACACCAAAAAACTAATCTGAATGATAGGGAACTGAGTTGCTCAAGGAAATGAAGAACTTTTTGGCAGATGTAATAACTACATAAAAAGTAATAACTAGATAGTAGCAGTAATAACTACAAACATGCTAAGTCAAAGGTTCCACATTAACAGAAAAAAGTATGACATCCATTGCTCTCAAACGGCTTTCCAACTATCCATAATCCGGAAAAAGTAGTGAATTGAAACCAAACGAAAATTTACATCGCCAAACTGCCAAAATTTCACGACCAACTTCGAGTGTTTACACAAAGCTCGTTGTCACTTTACGGCATTCGGGTAGAAATTTTGTTACACATGCATATCGTGTAAGTGACTGGATAATCCAGTCTGGATTCGCCTATTAAAAGTGCATTGGATAAACGTGCAGTTATGTAATTAGATTGAAATTTTTGCATGGATTAAATAATTGGAAGTCTAGGTTGTTTTATGCGTCAACGCTAAATGTAAGATAACATTGGGATTTGCTCAAGAATCAAATAACGAATTCAATCTTCAAACCTGATTTAAAATTATTAGTAAAATCACTTTTTTTCATGGGCGCATGGGCAATTCATGCCGCATTATTGTTCCTAAACGCAAACTACTGTATCTCTATTCAATCTAAATGCATCATATCTGTACTTTCTTTCAAAAATCTTTATATTTTGGGTCATTTATTAGAAAACGATCAACTGGTATAGAACATGAGACAGGATTACATAACTAAAAGACACACATTAATCATGAGCAAGTGTCCAGCCTAATTGTTTCTACAAGCAACCATTCCCTATACAATCTAAATGCAACATATTGTCAAATACTTTTATTAAAAAAACATTGTGGGTTTTATTTAGTTCGAAAATTATTATTTAAACAATATATGTAGATCCATGAGATGCACATTGACAATTAGATAATTAAACGATTCAATTTAATGTTGCGCACGTTTTATGGTCACATTATTTCTACTACACACACCTGTATTTTCAATAAAACATCTTTATATTTTGGTTAAATTAAAGGTTTGAAAAAGGTAGATTAATATAGAACCATGAAATTCTCATTGACATTAAGATAATTAAAAGACACAATTCAATGTTATGCACGTGTTATGGTTGCATTATTGTTTCTACGCACAACCATTCTCTATTAAATCTAAATCGCAACACTAATGCACTTTCATAAAGTTAAATATCTCACATTTTAGCTGGATTTTTCATTCAATATAAATAATGTAAATAAATACCTAATATATAGAACTATGAAATTCACATTGACATTAAGATAATTAAAAGACACAATTAAATGTTGTACACGTTATGGGAGCATTATTGTTCCTACGCGCAACCATTCCCTATTAAATCTGAATCGCAACACACCTGTGCGCGCAGTTTTAGCGCATCCGCATGCAATGTGCATGCAGTACAGAGTGTCTGGAAATTAGATCCGATTTCATTATTTCTAATATAATATTTTGCATGTTTTAAACGAGATAAAAATTTTCTTTGTTTGTTTTCGCGATATCATACGCCGTATAACAGCAAGATAGACAAGTAAATACAAGTAACGCAACGGATCAAGGAACCGGTGGTTCATTTGTTGCGCATAATGTTACACAAATTAAAACTTTTTATGTGTAACTATGACTGAAAATATGTATAACTATAATTATAACTGACTCCTTAGTTAAATAAATAACCTTATCAAAAATGCATTGTGTATAGAATAATATAAAATACTTAAAAAAATAATAATGACGAGTTCTATTGCAACTAAGAAAGTGAAAAATTTTAGATTTAAGGTACTATTCGAACCCACGACGTTCAATACACGGACGTGCTAACCGCTAGGCCAAAGCTTGCATTCGTGAAAGTCACTTAACACAGTAATATCATCCGTTAATAAATCGATCCTGTCTTTCGAACTTTCGAACTCGATCAATACGGTATATTGTGTATAAAACTTCACTTAAACTTTCTTTCTTTTTTCATTAAAATAAATAAAACATTGTTTATTAAATACTTTTGATAATAATTACATACAGTATGTAACAAAAAAATTAAATTTACAACAACCCTGCGCACTTAATGATCGTTGCAAACACGAGATAAATAGGGAAGTTACGTAACCGCCGCCGCCTAAGACGGAACAGAGTAAGTTGTTCTGGTGATGAGCGGTGATATGGTTTGATACACTAGGGACGATTAGGGAAAAGTGGAATCCCCTTATCTTCGGCTTTTTCAAAAGTTGGGTCTTCATGGTGTAGGTAAAACATCCTCAAATTGCTAGTTCCCCCCTTCGACGAAATTCCCCTCCCTCTAGTGGGTTAGCTCGTCAGTTATGATATAATGGATGTGTCATCGAATAGCAGGTATGATGGAAAAGCTTTACAGTTAAACTGGAGGCATTTGGTATGAAATTTGGTGTTTTTTATGGGCCATTATGATAGGAATTCTGCCCAAATCTCCAGAAGATTTCTGTTATCTGTAAGATTTGTATTATCTATTTATTGATATCCGAACGGGAAATCGCCGAAACATGTTGATTAATAAACCCGGATTTCGGAGATTCATTTCTGAATCTATAAACATGCTGCGGTAGTAAATGGAATGCACGACGAATAAAACAGTGTGGAATGTCAAAAGCTCAGTTCATATGCGCGGTACAGAAAAAATATTATAGTGTCAATATAAATTTTCTGAATATTATTTGAAGTAGAAAAATTATTCCCTCTCTTCATATAAGGATTTGAAAAGAATATAGATTAGTTACCCAATCACTGATTCTCCTCTCACTTTTGCTTTTTAACAATAGGATGGTGTCAATATATGAATCCGACCTTTCATAATAAAAGTGAAACGTGAATGGCGAGCGTCAGTCGTGTAATATGAACGAGTGGTGAATGCATTGAAGTCCGGGAGAGGATTCCATGTAAAGAATACTAGGGGGAGACCCGTTGAATAGTAGAGAGGGAGTCGAACAAGGGTAGAGCAGGAGTCGGAGATTTTTAGTATAGGCCCGGGAAAGGGGGCTCTATAGGAGTCGGTAAGGAGTCGGGCCGGAGTCAAACCCGACATAAAAAATGTCACGGACCTGTAGCTGGGTTCGCGGCAAAGTGCTGGTGCATGCGCATATAAACAGAACAGAACAACCTGATCTTTCACTACAAATAGAACAATCTCAGTGCGACATTAATCAAGAGTGTTCGCAAAACACTGTTGATTATTACGCATGACATGGCGTTAATTTTCTCAAGTTCTTTGTTGCATTTTTGTGTTTTTAGTTTTGAACAATCAGCTGTGGTGGGGCGTTAATTTTCTCAAGTTGTTTGTTGCATTTTTGTGTTTTATGTTTTGGACAATCAGCTGTGGTGGTATGAAAATTTTTAACCGACCGTCATTGCTGCATTAATCAAGAAATAGCAACATTTTGACTGTTCTCTGAAATTAAACAATAACGTAAACGTTTTATCAGGTTATCTGTTTATATTTTAACTCTGCAATTATAATTATATTATGCAGCTACTCTATGATAGCACATGTAGCTGGATTCGCGGCAAAGTGCCCATGCAAAGCCCTGGTGCATGCGCATGAAAACAGAACAGAACAACCTGATCTTTCAGTACAAATAGAACAATCTCAGTGCGACATTAATCAAGAGTGTTTGCAAAACACTGTTGATTATTATGCATGACATGGCGTTAATTTTCTCAAGTTCTTTATTGCATTTTTGTGTTTTTAGTTTTGAACAATCAGCTGTGGTGGGGCGTTAATTTTCTCAGTTTGTTTGTTGCATTTTTGTGTTTTTAGTTTTGGACAATCAGCTGTGGTGGTATGAAAATTTTTAACCGACCGTCATTGCTGCATTAATCAAGAAATAGCAACATTTTGACTGTTCTCTGAAATTAAACAATAACGTAAACGTTTTATCAGGTTATCTGTTTATATTTTAACTCTAAATTATAATTATATTATGCAGCGACTCTATGATAGCGCATGTAGCTGGATTCGCGGCAAAGTGCCCATGCAAAGCCCTGGTGCATGCGCATGAAAACAGAACAGAACAACCTGATATTTCACTACAAATATAACAATCTCAGTGCGACATTAATCAAGAGTGTTCGCAAAACACTGTTGATTATTACGCATGACATGGCGTCAATTTTTTCAAGTTCTTTGTTGCACTTTTGTGTTTTTAGTTTTGAACAATCAGCTGTGGTGGGATGAAAATTTTTAACCGACCGTCATTGCTACATTAATCAAGAATTATCAGCATTTTGACTGTTCTCTGAAATTAAACAATAACGTAAACATTTTATCAGGTTAACTGTTTATATTTTAACTCTGAAATTATAATTTTATTATGCAGCGACTCTATGATAGCACATGTAGCTGGATTCGCGGCAAAGTGCCCATGCAAAGCGCTGGTGCATGCGCATGAAAACAGAACAGAACACCCTGATCTTTCACTACAAATAGAACAATCTCAGTGCGACATTAATCAAGAGTGTTTGCAAAACACTGTTGATTATTACGCATGACATGGCGTTAATTTTCTCAAGTTCTTTGTTGCATTTTTGTGTTTTTAGTTTTGGACAATCAGCTGTGGTGGGATGAAAATTTTTAACCGACCGTCATTGCTACGTTAATCAAGAATTAGCAACATTTTGACTGTTCTCTGAAATTAAACAATATCGTAAACGTTTTATCAGGTTATCTGTTTATATTTTAACTCTGAAATTATAATTATATTATGCAGCGACTCTATGATAGCACATGTAGCTGGATTCGCGGCAAAGTGCCCATGCAAAGCCCTGGTGCATGCGCATGAAAACAGAACAGAACAAACAAATTTTTCAGTACAAATAGAACAATCTCAGTGCGACATCAATCAAGAGTGTTTGCAAAAAACACTGTTGATTATTACGCATGACATGGCGTTAATTTTCTCAAGTTCTTTGTTGCATTTTTGTGTTTTTAGTTTTGAACAATCAGCTGCTAAATAATCATACATTGATTATGCTAAAAGAAAGACAGCAGTTATGCTAAAAAAACCGCACGCTGTACCGTACAGCGTTCATTCAGCTTTGTACGATGCAGCCGTTACCTTATTGAAAAGGATGATCTGCAAAAAAATCAGCTGTTGTTGCCTAACAAGGCAGCCGCCGACACCAAAGTTATCATTGAACATCCGACTCGAGTCGGGAACAATGATGGGTAAACACCATAGAAAACGACCGTCATTCAGACGTATGTAAGATTCGTGAAACGTGAACGTGATTCGTGCATCTCATTCTAAAGCACGGTTTTCAATCGATAATTTGATATGAACTGGGGTTACGCATGACATGGCGTTAATTTTCTCAAGTTCTTTGTTGCATTTTTGTGTTTTTAGTTTTGGACAATCAGCTGTGGTGGGATGAAAATTTTTAACCGACCGTCATTGCTACACCCACCATCATTGCTACGTTAATCAAGAATTAGCAACATTTTGACTGTTCTCTGAAATTAAACAATAACTTAAACGTTTTATCAGGTTTTCTGTTTATATTTTAACTCTGAAATTATAATTATATTATGCAGCGACTCTATGATAGCACATGTAGCTGGATTCGCGGCAAAGTGCCTATGCAAAGCGCTGGTGCATGCGCATGAAAACAGAACAAAACAACCTGATCTTTCACTACAAATATAACAATCTCAGTGCGACATTAATCAAGAGTGTTTGCAAAACACTGTTGATTATTACGCATGACATGGCGTTAATTTTCTCAAGTTTTTTGTTGCATTTTTGTGTTTTTGGTTTTGAACAATCAGCTGCTAAATAATCATACATTGATTATGCTAAAAGAAAGACAGCAGTTATGCTAAAAAAACCGCACGCTGTACCGTACAGCGTTCATTCAGCTTTGTACGATGCAGCCGTTACCTTATTGAAAAGGATGATCTGCAAAAAAATCAGCTGTTGTTGCCTAACAAGGCAGCCGCCGACAACAAAGTTATCATTGAACATCCGACTCGAGTCGGGAACAATGATGGGTAAACACCATAGAAAACGCCCGTCATTCAGACGTATGTAAGATTCGTGAAACGTGAACGTGATTCGTGCATCTCATTCTAAAGCACGGTTAATTTTCTCAAGTTGTTTGTTGCATTTTTGTGTTTTTAGTTTTGGACAATCAGCTGTGGTGGGATGAAAATTTTTAACCGACCGTCATTGCTACATTAATCAAGAATTAGCAGCATTTTGACTGTTCTCTGAAATTAAACAATAACGTAAACGTTTTATCAGGTTATCTGTTTATATTTTAACTCTGAAATTATAATTATATTATGCAGCGACTCTATGATAGCACATGTAGCTGGATTCGCGACAATTCAAAGTACCCATGCAAAGCGCTGGTGCATGCACATGAAAACAGAACAGAACACCCTGATCTTTCACTACAAATAGAACAATCTCAGTGCCACATTACTCAAGAGTGTTTGCAAAACACTGTTGATTATTACGCATGACATGGCGTTAATTTTCTCAAGTTCTTTGTTGCATTTTTGTGTTTTTAGTTTTGGACAATCAGCTTTGGTCGGATGAAAATTTTTAACCGACCGTCATTGCTACACCCACCGTCATTGCTACGTTAATCAAGAATTTGCAACATTTTGACTGTTCTCTGAAATTTAACAATAACGTAAACGTTTTATCAGGTTATCTGTTTATATTTCAACTCTGAAATTATATAATTATATTATGCAGCGACTCTATGATAGCACATGTAGCTGGATTCGCGGCAAAGTGCCCATGCAAAGCCCTGGTGCATGATCATGAAAACAGAACAGAACAACCTGATCTTTCAGTACAAATAGAACAATCTCAGTGCGACATTAATCAAGAGTGTTTGCAAAACACTGTTGATTATTACGCATGACATGGCGTTAATTTTCTCAAGTTCTTTGTTGCATTTTTGTGTTTTTAGTTTTGAACAATCAGCTGCTAAATAATCATACATTGATTATGCTAAAAAAACCGCACGCTGTACCGTACAGCGTTCATTCAGCTTTGTACGATGCAGCCGTTACCTTATTGAAAAGGATGATCTGCAAAAAAATCAGCTGTTGTTGCCTAACAAGGCAGCCGCCGACAACAAAGTTATCATTGAACATCCGACTCGAGTCGGGAACAATGATGGGTAAACACCATAGAAAACGCCCGTCATTCAGACGTATGTAAGATTCGTGAAACGTGAACGTGATTCGTGCATCTCATTCTAAAGCACGGTTAATTTTCTCAAGTTGTTTGTTGCATTTTTGTGTTTTTAGTTTTGGACAATCAGCTGTGGTGGGATGAAAATTTTTAGCCGACCGTCATTGCTACATTAATCAAGAATTAGCAGCATTTTGACTGTTCTCTGAAATTAAACAATAACGTAAACGTTTTATCAGGTTATCTGTTTATATTTTAACTCTGAAATTATAATTATATTATGCAGCGACTCTATGATAGCACATTTAGCTGGATTCGCGGCAATTCAAAGTACCCATGCAAAGCGCTGGTGCATGCACATGAAAACAGAACAGAACACCCTGATCTTTCACTACAAATAGAACAATCTCAGTGCCACATTACTCAAGAGTGTTTGCAAAACACTGTTGATTATTACGCATGACATGGCGTTAATTTTCTCAAAATCTTTGTTGCATTTTTGTGTTTTTAGTTTTGGACAATCAGCTTTGGTCGGATGAAAATTTTTAACCGACCGTCATTGCTACACCCACCGTCATTGCTACGTTAATCAAGAATTAGCAACATTTTGACTGTTCTCTGAAATTAAACAATAACGTAAACGTTTTATCAGGTTATCTGTTTATATTTTAACTCTGAAATTATAATTATATTATGCAGCGACTCTATGATAGCACATTTAGCTGGATTCGCGGCAATTCAAAGTACCCATGCAAAGCGCAGGTGCATGCACATGAAAACAGAACAGAACACCCTGATCTTTCACTACAAATAGAACAATCTCAGTGCCACATTACTCAAGAGTGTTTGCAAAACACTGTTGATTATTAAGCATGACATGGCGTTAATTTTCTCAAGTTCTTTGTTGCATTTTTGTGTTTTTAGTTTTGGACAATCAGCTTTGGTCGGATGAAAATTTTTAACCGACCGTCATTGCTACACCCACCGTCATTGCTACGTTAATCAAGAATTAGCAACATTTTGACTGTTCTCTGAAATTTAACAATAACGTAAACGTTTTATCAGGTTATCTGTTTATATTTCAACTCTGAAATTATATAATTATATTATGCAGCGACTCTATGATAGCACATGTAGCTGGATTCGCGGCAAAGTGCCCATGCAAAGCCCTGGTGCATGATCATGAAAACAGAACAGAACAACCTGATCTTTCAGTACAAATAGAACAATCTCAGTGCGACATTAATCAAGAGTGTTTGCAAAACACTGTTGATTATTACGCATGACATGGCGTTAATTTTCTCAAGTTCTTTGTTGCATTTTTGTGTTTTTAGTTTTGAACAATCATACATTGATTATGCTAAAAGAAAGACAGCAGTTATGCTAAAAAAACCGCACGCTGTACCGTACAGCGTTCATTCAGCTTTGTACGATGCAGCCGTTACCTTATTGAAAAGGATGATCTGCAAAAAAATCAGCTGTTGTTGCCTAACAAGGCAGCCGCCGACCTCAAAGTTATCATTGAACATCCGACTCGATTCGCGAACAATGATGGGTAAACACCATAGAAAACGACCGTCATTCAGACGTATGTAAGATTCGTGAAACGTGAACGTGATTCGTGCATCTCATTCTAAAGCACGGTTTTCAATCGATAATTTGATATGAACTGGGGTATAGAGAGATTCACTGTTGATTGAATGTGCACTGTTGAGCAGCAGAAATGTATTCTGCAAAAATGTATTTTGCAGCGTTACATACATACGTACATCAGTTTCAATGTATTATTAGACATGTAAATCCAAGGGTTTATCTATTGTTAGTCTGAAAGTTTTTGGTGTGCAGTTTTTTTTTCAAATTGGTTTTGAGCAAAAAAAATTTCAAACATTTTTTTTCACATGATATTTGAACAACACGAAAATGAAGCCTAATTCATTGCAATTTGCAAATGTGCGTAACGGGTCCCTGGAAAAACCCAACTTTTTTGATAACCAGAAACACTAGCGGACGAGAAGGGGAGGGAAAAGTGGAATTCCCCCCTCTTTGGCATTTTCAAAAAGTTAAATTTGTTCCTTAAGGTGAAAGTAAAATGATCTATTTTCTGCTCATTCCCCCCTCTTTGACGCAATTTCCCCTCCCTTTGTAGGTTTGGCTCGTCCGCCAGTGACCAGAAACATTCTTGACCAAAAAAAATTCTATCAAATCCATACACAATATATCAACACAAAAAGATTTACATAAATCAATTATGTTTAATCAGGATAAGTTGGGAAACTTGCCTTTATGGGGAAAGCTGCAAGCGTCTTTAGAAAAGTATCTTTGCATGAATATGTTAAGTATTCTACATAAAATAAAAGGGAACCAACGTGTTAACCTGAGGCAAAGAATATACAGTATTTACATTTATGTATCTCGGAATGAGCTGACCAGTATCATCACCAGAAAGACTCTCGTAGATGTTTATGAACGTGATAACCACTCACTGTTTATTTTAATTTTTGGAGCTTATAAAAAACTATTTATCAAAAATTTAAAATATGTTATGTAGTTATTCATTGAAATTCCGACAGAACTCTATCGAATGAACGGAATTTCGCGGGCACATTCGAACGATGGTATGTTGATGTTGCCATGGCAACGGCTTACGCCCATACGGGTACCTAACGTAAGGACCGGATTCGAAATAATTCGGGGGGTGGGGGGTGGTGGGGGTTGGATGAACTCCGGTTAATGGTGTACATGAGAGAAGATATGAAAGCATTACCATATCAATAACACCACGGGGCAACGAGTCGATCTCCCAAAGGGAGGGGAGTTTTGTCACAGAGGGGAGAATCGGCGGAAAGTAGGTCTATTTTACCTACACATTGGGGGAAAACTATACATTTTAAATCCATCAAAGAGGGGGTAATTCCACTTTTCCCGTCCCTTGTCGTCCGCTAGTGATAGCATAACTGATTATAAGAGACCTAGACCTGGGGCTTGACAAAACAATTCTGGTTAAAGGGAGTCGGAATTCGGAATAAATAACACTGTAATCTCCGAATCCTACCTAAATAACTTCACGGCAAAACTATACGTTGACGGCATTTAGCCTATCCAGAGTATGTTGTTCCTCAAAAAGGTCACATCTGGGGGAGTGATGACAGTTATAGTAAAATAATTTCATTTATAACAAGAACCCATAAACGAACTTTATGATGCCCGTACGTTCAATTGTTATGTAAAACGACTGTACAATATACGCGTTGCGATCGCTGCATTTTTTTCGCATGTCACTTCGTCCAACAATGATGGGAACGATATGGCGTTGCATCGATAGTATAATTAAAGGATAAGTATGTATGTCAGAAAAGATGAAAAATAACTAAAATTCCAGGAGAACGTTTAGATTCAGGTTATAATTTAGAGGTAGAACGATAGAGGTAGAACGTTTTTTCTCGGGTTTTCTCATAGAACAATAAAATTTTAATTTTCAAGGTATGATCAGTTTGAGTGTTTTTTTGATGAAATGTCATGAGCACGATTGTTTGATCCTAATTTTCAAGCCCAAAACAGAGCTGAATAAAAAATTTCCAAGTAACCGAAAAA
Source organism: Daptonema setosum (assembly GCA_964036265.1). Classification (NCBI taxonomy): domain Eukaryota; kingdom Metazoa; phylum Nematoda; class Chromadorea; order Monhysterida; family Xyalidae; genus Daptonema; species Daptonema setosum. The sequence continues at coordinate 3,199,911 of OZ038446.1, read as the reverse complement.
CCGAATATAGTAATAGAGGTTATAAAAAAGTTTGGCTACAAGATAACTTGATCAAGTTATACACACAAACAAAGTATAGTTTAGTCTGGGTCACTTGTTAAAAATAGAAAAAAACAAATTCACATAACATACAGACAACAGTCGAAAATTGTGTTTAAACCCCTGCAGATGCCTCGAACATCCATTGGAATGACTTGGAACTTGAAACCATGATATGCCTATGGCAAGCACCATTCGTGATTGGGTGAGACCCGGGTAAGTCTTGACCCGAAGTGAAAATACCCAACAAATGAAATAAACAAAAAATACATGTGATGATTTGATAAAATTGAAAATTTAAAACAAGAAACCCAACCCTATACGCATGTACAGTTCCGATGATGAATACATACAGACGGGTGATCAATGGCGGACGAGCTGATCCTCCAAAGGGAGCGGAATTTCGTCAAAGAGAGAAAATCATTAGTCATGAGGGCATTTTATCTACACCTTGAGTAACAAATTACACTTTTTAAAACTACCAAAGAGGGGGGAATTCCACTTTTTCGTTCTTCCCTCGTCCGCTAGTGCGGGTGATCTGAAAAAAATAATAATAGAACAGTTATCTAGATCACCGACGCGTGCTCGCTCCCGGCAATATCGGATGAGAAGGGGTGGGAAAAGTGGAATTCCCCCCTCTTTGGCGTTTTCAAGATGTAGAATTTGTTCCCTTAGGTGTAGGGGAAATGATCTATTTCTGCCCATTCTCCCTCTTTGACGAGATTCCCCTCCCTTTGGAGGATTAGCTCATCCGCCGGTGGCTCCCGGTACCACTTGGTACGGATTCCTTCTTATAACGGTATAGCTTGGTCAGGGTATCTTGTTACTAATTATTTTCCTGAAAACCTTGTACTGAACAATGAATAAGTTAAACATGTTTAATGATATGTTATACAAAAGAAGTGTGAAAAGCTGAAAATTTTAGTTTAATTTGAACGCGCGCCGAAATTTGAATGCGCGCCTAAAGGATTACGGTAAAATCTTCAGAGTAACGAGAAACTGTGACCAGACTTTAGTTTCACATTAATATAGCTTGGTCAGGGTGTCTGGTAAACAAAATTCATCTTCCTGCACCCCTTACCAGGTGTTAAAATAAAAAAATAAATAAAAAAATAAATAAAAAAAATTCTGATGTGGCACCCACTGGCGGACGAGCCAAAATTTCATAGGGAGAATAATTTCATCAAAGAGGGGGAATTGGCAGTTTTCCGAACATTTTACCCACACCTTAAGGAACAAATTGAACTTTTTGAAAACGCCAAAAAGAGGGGAAATCCACTTTTCCCACCCCTTCTCGACCGCTAGTGCGTTGCCCCATAGTAAAAAGATTTCAAGATTATGGCGCGCATTCAAGTTTAGTCTCAGGATTGACTGCGAATGCTAAAACAGTGGATGCAAAACATTTCTTGGCTTGATTTCTTTGCTTGTATAACGATATTTTTCGTTGTGGTCTACGAAAAAAAATTAAAATAATATGAGAAAAAACAATCAAGAGTTAAATTCATCATAATGCAGAATAAAAAATACTTCTGTGTAATAAATCATGATTGAAAAATTAACTTGATGAAAAAATCTTATTATGCGTTTCTGTCAAGAAAATCTGACACCAAAACTCACGATGCCTGGACTCTACATGGATGAGCATCGTGCCATTCAATGAAAAACATTGAAAAACCACAACAAAAATTTGATTCACTAGCTCACTCACTCGCTCACTCACTCACTCACTCACTCACTCACTCACTCACTCACTCACTCACTCACTCACTCACTCACTCACTCACTCACTCACTCACTCACTCACTCACTCACTCACTCACTCACTCACTCACTCACTCACTCACTCACTCACTCACTCACTCACTCACTCACTCACTCACTCACTCACTCACTCACTCACTCACTCACTCACTCACTCACTCACTCACTCACTCACTCACTCACTCACTCACTCACTCACTCACTCACTCACTCACTCACTCACTCACTCACTCACGCACTCACTAACTCACTCACTTATTCACTCACTCACTCACTCACTCACTCACTCACTCACTCACTCACTCACTCACTCACTCACTCACTCACTCACTCACTCACTCACTCACTCACTCACTCACTCACTCACTCACTCACTCACTCACTCACTCACTCACTCACTCACCCACCCAACAACAACAACAGCAAAAACAACAACAACAAAAACAACAAAAACAACAACAGCAACAACTGCAACAAAAACTACAACAAAAGCAACAACAACAACAACAACAACAATAAGAGCAAAAGCAACCTAAAAACAGATGCCTGATATAAAAGAGGTAATTAAAAATGATAAATTTAATAGCAACATCCTCAATAACAACGTCGAGAATCGATTATCATATTTTCGACAGTTTTTTTCATCCACGTAGTTTTTCCCCGATCGGCGAAAGTTATGTTATCATAATTGGATGAAACAATTTGCAATGAGTAAGATGAGTGTAGGGTAGGGTAACAGTGTTATGTTAACAGATAATTGGTTGATCGGATATCTGCTTGTCGAACAAAATAGCTATGAAGTCTGTCACCTCAGTCACTCCGTTACTTCCATCCGTGTTTAATGAACGATTAAGTTACTCAAACTAACAGTCAGTCAGTCAGTCAGTCATTCAGTCAGTCAGTCAGTCAGTCAGTCAGTCAGTCAGTTAGTCAGTCAGTCAGTCATTCAGTCAGTCAGCAGTCAGTCAGTCAGTCAACAAGTCAGTCAGTTAGTCATTCAGTCAGTCATTCAGTCAGCAGTCAGTCAGTCAGTCAACAAGTCAGTCAGACGGCCAATCAGTCAGTTAGTCAGTCAGTCAGTCAGTCAGTTACTCAGTCACTCCGTTACTTTCATCCGTGTTTAGTGAACGACTAAGTTATATACAAATGAAGTCATTCGGTAAAGATACATCTTTTTTTTCAGTTAAAAATTTTTTTTTCAGCAGGCTGTAACGAGAATCGTTTTGAAAATAGTTAGTATGTTGTGTCACTTCCGAATTTTTCGGTTAATTAGTCAGTCAGTCAGCCAGTCATTCAGTCAGTCAGTCAGTCAGTCAGTCAGTCAGTCAATCAGTCAGTGAGTGAGTGCGTGAGTCGATTCAACGTAGACTCAACGAGTTTGCTCAAAAGGTTTGCTTCTTTCTCGTCACGTCAGTCACTCAGTCAGTATGTCAAATGATTTCTAATGTGTATTCTATTCTGAATGGTTCCGTTATTTGTTTTTCTCCGAGTTACCGCAATACGGGATCATCCAATATAAACTTATAATTGATCCTCAACAATGAATTTCATCGGAATTCAAAAAAACTGCATTTTTTTTTTCGTTTTCGCGATCTTTTTTTAGCGGGATTTCGCATCGCGACATCGCGACATCGCGACATTGCGATAATGAGAGGAAGTGAGTTATGGCGGGAAAGGTGCGGGAAAGGTTTACAAAAAAAGTTTTGCGTAACCTGAAACCTGTAAATAAGCTTTATAAGTGATAACTAATTGCGTAGATGTTAAATGAATTCGGAAGTTCACTGATGATGATCATTCAGCTCTTGAACTCTCGAGTGATGTGGAATAACTATCTGGATTCTAAACAACCTAATAGGATTCTAGTGGTAAACGGACATTAGGGTTTTTAGATTGTGAAACCTCATCTTTTGAGAAGAAGTGTAGTGCGTAGGGCGCCGGCCTCGAAAACCGGCGGGCCAAAGTTCGAAAACTAACTTGAGTGAGACACAGATCCTGACGCGTTGCTCTGCGGTTTCTGCCATTGCTCGTCAGTTTATTCAACTCTCTGGCCACTATGAAAGCACCATTCTGATATGGTATTATTGTGATTTATGGCTTCAGTTAATGAAAAAGTTTTTATATGCTCTTATATCATTTTAATTCAACCACAAACTCACTACAGAAGAAGTTTCCAGACACTCTTAATATGGAAATACTGATCACCCTGCTTTTCGTTTTTCTTCATTCGGTAAACTCAATTCCTATAGACAATGGAGTGCAGGGTGAGCCAGAAATCGAGTGCGGGCCTACAAGCATTCAGGTTGTTGTTGTTGTTGTTGTTGTTGTTGTTGTTGTTGTTGTTGTTGTTGTTGTTGTTGTTGTTGTTGTTGTTGTTGTTGTTGTTGTTGTTGTTGTTGTTGTTGTTGTTGTTGTTGTTGTTGTTGTTGTTGTTGTTGTTGTTGTTGTTGTTGTTGTTGTTGTTGTTGTTGTTGTTGTTGTTGTTGTTGTTGTTGTTGTTGTTGTTGTTGTTGTTGTTGTTGTTGTTGTTGTTGTTGTTGTTGTTGTTGTTGTTGTTGTTGTTGTTGTT
>OZ038446.1:3172032-3189532 GCA_964036265.1 Daptonema setosum | reverse complement strand
CAGTTGATTCGATTTGCAATGTACCTTTTCATTTTAAATCATTGTGATTGAGATCTAATTCATACAAATTTTACTGAAAACTTCACAGTTCTGTGACGGAAGTCATGACGCGAGCATGTGGCCGCTGCAATGAGCTTCATATATTATTAAATCGTTTGCTTTCCAAAAACAACAGAGTTATGACATTTATTAATCTTGTAATTTGATGATACTCGCTTTTTTGGAAATGATCCTATTCTCAAAAACATCCCGCAATTTTTTAGATGTAAATTTTTATTAAAATACCTTTGTTCGTGCAGACTTTGCTGAAACTACAGGGTGTGCCAATAAAACTTTGACACTTTGTAAAGATTTAGAGATGGCTGTGTGGAATACTGGCCCTCTGCACGTATAAGCTTGAGGTTTTAAAATTATGAACCCAGGGCTTATAATTTACGTGTTAAAGTACATGGTAAAAAATATACCTCAGTATAAAATCATAAGCCCTAGGCTTATAAATTAAAAGCCCTGGACTTATAAATTTATAAGCCCAAAGCTTATACGTGCACAAGACCACTATCAATTTCACGCTGGTGTTTACAACAAACTTACTTAGCTATATAAGATGATATTTGTCACTAAAACATTGTCTGCTGTTGTAAGGATACTTTTCACTAAAGTTAACCTTTTCCCGCCTAATTTGGTTTTCATAAATAATTAGGGTGTGAAACGTGTTCGTATAGTTCTTGATTAATGCGTGGAGAAACGATGACACTATTGTATGAACTATTTTGAGCGGATTTTCGAACTTTTTTTAGTTTACGGCCCCGTGCCTCGTTCTTGAGAGCCCTGTCTAAACATTTTGGGCTCAGCAGCTGAGGCTAGTTTCAAGAGGAGAGCCCTCGGGGCTCAGCTCGAGAGCCCACTAGGCTCTCCTCGAGAGCCCTGTTGTAATGTTAAAGTATGGGCTGGGCTCTCCTCGAGAGACTAGTCTCAGCTTCTGAGCCCGAGACAGGGCTCTCGAGGAAAGCCCTGCCTATAATTTAATACTAGCCAACTGGGCTCTCGAGGAGAGACCCGAGGGTCCCTCTGTACAAAAAAAGAGCACGGTAACTTTAAAGTAGAGGTTACCACTTTCTGAATTTTCTGGAGCGGTTTACACAAACCCTCACAAATTGAAACATCATCTTGTTTACATTTGTGGAGGCCTATCATAAATAGATGATTGTGTAAAACTGTTTATCTGATGCTCCCATAAGTTTTCCTTTTCTTAAGGGAATTCCATCAGTTGATTCACTTGGGGAATCTACGTCGAAGCAGCAGATTCAGTCAGTCAGTCATCCAGACAAGCAGTAAATCAGTCAAACGGTCAGTTAGCCAGTCAGCTAGTCAGTCATCCAGTCAGGCGGTAAGTCAGTCAAACGGTCAGTCAGCCAGTCAGTCAGTCAGTCAGTCACTTTGAACATGTTTCGACATGTTCGTGTGGTACTGCTAGAAACGGAATGTTTGATACACATGAATCAAACACGTTGCAACATGTCAGTGGGTTTTCGCTGTGCCACAATTCAATTCAATTCAATTCAATGATAAAAATTCAAATTACTTCAATCATAAATTCAATGATAAAAATTCATTGAATTTCGAAATTTTTTCTATTTCTTTAAAAGTTAGGAAATCGAGTCGGCTTATTTTTCAGACACATCGCAATGAACCCGCACACTTCATCGCCGCCTAGGACCTCTGAAGAAAACGGAATTTCTTTGGATGAACTCACGGAGCAAGAGGTTATGGCGTTTTTCATTCTCGGGGTCGGTTAAACTGATTCGACAGGTCTGCCCTTTTACCTCTGATAACATACCGATTACCCACTGTCTTACGATAAGTGTACTGAAAAGTGCAATACCCCCTTGGCGGCTTCAAAAAAATTAAGTTTGTTCCTTAAGGTGTAGGTGGACTAGCCTTATTTATGCTAATTCCCTCCCTTTGAGGTTTTGCTCGTCTGCCAATGTGGTAACCTATAATATCAATACCACCGCAAGTTGAAGGGTTTTATGTTCGTGAACTTATCAGTGTGCAAAGTTTAGCCGCCTAGGTTCAACCTTAAGTAGGTGGCCTTGGATCTTGAGCGTTGGTGTCCGCATGCATCTGAAATCAGTCACATCAACGCCATAAAAATCAAATCACCCATTACCTTCATTTTCATAAATTTAACATATATTATATGTATTTTTTCTACAGGTCACATCTGATTTGTCGGCACCTACCGAAGATCCATCGAAACCGAAGACCGCCGGTCTCTTGATCGATCGGCAGCGAATTGAGCAGTGCGATGATAATGAAGAATTGGCGGGCCTGGCCGTGGATGCCTATACGGAAAGTGCCTTTCAGAATGAAGTCGTTCGACAGGTTGAGAGTTTTTTTTCTTACAAATTTTTTATTCTTGAACTCGTATGCAAAGCTTCATTGTTCGTTAACCCCCGTTAACATATAGTAAGGCTGACAACGTAAAGTTTAACGGCGATCCGCAGGTGCAAATGGGTTGCATCTATACACCATTCTATAAACCTGGCAACTCACAGAACTGTAATTTCCCTCTTTGTGTTTGTCGTGGTGTCTGTGTAGTATTAATTTGATATCTCAGTGTAAGGTAGGGAAAAAATTTACTTAGAAAAAAGTTAAGTCTATTGTATTATATTCTTCACAAGAGAAAAACTAACTCAGAAAAAAGGAAAAATCTATCGTAAAACATTTTCTCTTTTTCAGATCGGTTTGGGTAGCTCCACCGCCGACGTGGCCTCCACCAGCGCTGCGGCACAGTCATCCGACAACGTCTTCAATATGATTATGCCTTCCTCAACATCGTCCGATACGAGGAAAACCAAGAAATCTCAAACTCAGCCGAGCAAGAAGAAGTCGAAGACACGATCTATGGGTGGTGATGATTATGATGAGGAATCGGAAGACAGTGATGATGATTTATATGCGGATGATCTGGGGTCGAGTGGTGAGGAGTATAAGGAGGAAGAGATGAGGTTATGATTTGCTCATGGACTGGCTGGCTTGAGTGACAGACTGACTGGACAATTTGCTGATTGATTGAATGTGTTGAAGTCATATTGAAAGACTGATTTACTGACTTAATGATGAACTAAATGACTGAAATGAGTGGTGAAAATTTGTATGTAGATGATCTGGGGTCGAGTGGTGAGGAGTATAAGGAGGAAGAGATGAGGTTATGATTGGCTTATGAACTGGTTGCTTGACTGACTGATTGACAAACGGTGGGACTATTTGACAGACTGACTGACTGGAAAACTGACAAACTGGCCGAATAATTGAGAAACAGATTTCACAAACTGAACTGACTGATTAACTAAATGACTGACAACGTCACTGAATATTGATTGACTGACAAACTGGATGATTGATTGACACACCGACTGATTGATTGAAAAACAGACTGACAAACTGATTGATTGACTTATAAAAACCAGCTTACAGATTGACAAAAGGGCTGATTGACTGATAAACTGACTGATTGACCGAACAAACTGATTGGTTGACTGACAATTGACTGACTCACCGACTGACCAGTTGACTGTCTTATCATCTTTGCAGTTCCGAAGAGGAAGATACTGTGCGTCACCGGCCATCAACCAGTAAACAGTCGTCAAATCGTTCCATTTTCGGCGCCATTTCGAAGTCAAAATCACCATCGGCAAAAAATCAACGTTTCACTGACGATGCGGACGACAGATCTTTCGTGGGAAGACTAAAGTTGGTGACACTAGCGGACGAGAAGGGAAGGGAAAAGTTGAATTCCCCCTCTTTAGAAGTTTCACTCACTCACTCACTCACTCCCAATACTAAATTCGCCATCCTTTTCAGGCAAAAGTACAAAGGTCGGGCGCAGAAGGCGTTCGAACAGGTGAAGCTATCTGGTCAATTGGACAACAAATCTGAAGGGGCGGATGATGATGGCGGGAAAGAGGATTGGCTGATTGAGGATGAAGTGGCGGATGGGCTGCGCGTGCCTGCACCATTGTGGCGGAGACTTTATGGGTTGGTGATTTTTTTTCAGTCAGTCTATCAGTCAGTTAGTCGGTCAGTCGGTCAGTCAATTAGTCAGTCAGCAAGTCGGTCAGTCAGTCAGTCAGTCAAACAGCCAATAAGTCAGTCAGTCCGTCAGTCAAACAGCCATAAATCAGTTAATCAAACAACCAATAAGTCAGTCAGTCAGTCAGTCAATCAATCAGTCAAACAGCCAATAAGTCTGTCAGTCAGTTAAACAGCAAGTAACTAGGCCATTCAGTAAAGTCAATCTGTCAAATAGCCAGTTAGTCGGTCTGTCAGCAGACATGACCTGGGTAAATCACTACCATCAGCCAGTCAGTCAGTCACCCAAACAGCCAGTCAGTCATTCAAACAGCCAGTCAGTCAGTCAGTCAGTCAATCTCATAATTTTTTTCCAGTTATCAGCAAATTGGGGTTCGTTGGCTATGGGAGCTGCACGGCCAGGCAGTGGGCGGTATCGTCGGGGATGAAATGGGACTGGGCAAAACCATACAGATCAGCGTGTTTCTGGCTGCCATGGTGCATAGTCGGGTGAAAATCAGATGCTTTGGGTTGGTGGTGGTAATTTTTTCAATTGTCATAGGTGGTGCCTAGGGAAAACAGGTGTTTATTTCGGTCATTTGGGGTTTTTAGAGGAAAACACCGTACATGACCCGGCAATTGTCATATTCGGTGCTCAGGAATAAACTAGGGTGAGATGGGATTGGGCAAAACCATACAGATCAGCGTTTTTTTTGACCGCCATGGTGCATAGTCGGGTGAAAATCAGATGCTTTGGGTTGGTGGTGGTATTTTTTCAATTGTCATATCATAGGCGATGCCTAGGAAAAAACAGGTGGATATTTCGGTAATTTGGACCCGGCAATTGTCATATGCGGAATGCGGTGCTCAGGAATAAACAAGGGTGAAATGGGACTGGGCAAAACCATACAGATCAGTGTGTTTTTGGCCGCCATGGTGCATAGTCGGGTGAAAATCAGATGCTTTGGGTTGGTGAATCATTAAATCAACTATATAAAAAACAAAACAGAAAAGAGGGGTACATATCAGAAATTCATGTTTTATTCATAGGTTATAGTGATGCAGTGGCAACGGCAGAAAACCCAGAGTCAGGGGTTTGTGTCTCCCGCCAGATTCCCTAACCGGTAACCCTAACCGTTTCGATGCCCTAACCTTTGTTTGGTCAGGCTAGGGCCACAAAGAAAATTTCAAATTCATCTCATCCTCTTGTCAATGTCGCCCATAGTTTTCAACCATGTGTGTAAATTTTTCGTGTTATTATTATTTTTTTTGTTTTTACCCCTTTTTCAGTAATCGACCCCTGGGCAGTGTGCTGCTGGTCTGTCCCACAACGCTGATGCGTCAATGGGTACAAGAACTGCATGTCTGGGCACCCGAGTGTCGAGTGATCGTGCTGCACAACTCTTGCTCCAAGTCATCGGATCGTCGCAGGGTCATCCAGAAAGCGAACAGCAGTGATCGGTTAGTTAATGTGGATGTTGTTGTTGTTGTTGTTGTCATTTTGTTGTTATGTTTTGTTGTTGCTGTTGTTGTTGTTGCTATTATTAATGTTGTTGTTGCAGACTCGGCAACATTCTGGTCACGTCCTACAGTACATTAATGCTGGCCAAAGACGACCTACTTAGATACGACTGGCATTACGTGATACTCGATGAAGGCCACAAGATTCGTAATCCCGATGCTCAGGTATAACTTTTCGGTATAGCTTGGCCAGGGTTTCTTGTTATCTAAAATTTATTTTGTGAGCTGGCATTAATTAAGCACAATTTCATTATGTTATCTGAAAAATACTTTATTTCAAGAACTTATGAAAGCGCTCCAAAAACAGATTTGAATTTAAACTGTGCGCCAAATGGTTTTTGGATAACAAGAAACCCTAGATCGGCTATTTAACCTTTTCCTGATGTACATTATTATTTTATCCTGTCAATCAATCAATCAGCCAATTAAAAATCAATTGTTCAATTCATTGCCAACCAACTCACCTATCAATCAATCCGTCAGTTAATCAATCGAACAATCTATCTGTCACCTCACCGATCAATCAACACATCAATCAATCAATCAATACATCAGTCATTCAATCAATCAATTTTCAGATCACCGTTGCCGTGAAGAAGTTCGGAACTCCACATCGACTGATTCTCTCTGGTTCGCCCATGCAGAATAACTTGAAGGAGCTCTGGTCGCTGTTCGACTTTGTCTACCCCGGACTACTGGGAAGTCTGCAGGTTAGATTGACTACTCACTCACTCGCTCACTCACTCACTCACTCACTCACTCACTCACTCACTCACTCACTCACTCAATCAATCAATCACTCACTCACTCAATTATTAACTCACTCACTCAGTCACTCACTCACTCACTCATTCACTCATTCACTCATTCACTCACTCACTCATTCTTTCACTCGTTTATTTACTCATTCACTCACTGCACTGCAGGTATTCACTGAAGAGCTCGGCATCCCTATTACCCAGGGCGGCTACGCCAACGCCAGTCCTGTTCAGGTGAAGAAATATATTTTTTGCTTTCTTTTTTTACACTGCAATCTTTCATTCGCCAAGTTATTATGCACACTTTTATTTCATGTTATTGATTCAGTAGAGCATCAGAAGATGTTTCACAGAATAGTTCCTAACAACGCTGCTTATGTGAGATGTGGTGTAGTGAACGGTAAGTATAACTTGAGATTGAAGACTCTCGGTCTTCTAAGCATTGTCAGTGAATTCAGGTTCTGTTAATGAATTTACGATTTTATCTTTTTTTGGTGACTCTGAAATAAAAAAAAAAGTTGCAGGTACGTACGGCCTATAAATGTGCCTGTGTACTACGCGATGCAATTGCACCGTACCTACTACGTCGTATGAAGTCGGACGTGAATCAAGTTATCGCGCTGCCCGCCAAAAGTGAGCAGGTGAGTGTGGCCGAGTGGTTAGGTATTGTGACTCACAAACACAATGCTGTGAGTGTGAGTTCGAAACCCGTTTGTATTTTTGCACTGAGTAAGATTAATAGTTTTTTTGACTATTTTTATATAGATTTGCCGTAAAAAATCTTTCATATTCAGGTATTATTCTGTCGCATCACGGATGTGCAACGCGAGTTCTATCGTCAATACATTCAATCACGACAGTGTCAGGCTATTCTTTCGGGAGGTTAGTCTGGTGATGCAGATATTTATCGAATTCGCTCATGCAACCACAATTTTTCGGTTTCCATGCACCCATATTTTGCCCCCCCCCCCTCCCCCGCAACTCGTTTAATCCCACATGGTTTAGGTCACTTGCGGACGAGAAGGGGTGGGAAAATGGAATCCCCCCTCTTTGAGGTCTTCAAAAATTTGAATTTGTTCCCTAACGTGTAGGCAAAATGGCCTGAAAACTTCCAATTCCCCCTCTTTGACTAAATTCCCCTCCCTTAGATTAGGGTGATCTGACCGTTAATTCACTATATTTGTGATTTGGTGTCCAACTTCGCTATTATGGCATAACAGTTGAATAAATTTAAATTTTTGAGTTTGAATTTCCAATCTCTCTGCTGCAGGCATGGACGCGTTCGTCGGGCTCATAATCATGCGGAAACTCTGTAATAATAATGCTAAATAGGATACTCCTATTATTTCTAATAATAATTTTAATTAGATTACTTCATAAAAATATGTTATAATATAATTAAATTAATATTTTAAACACAGTTTTCTTCGTTGCAGGCATGGACGCGTTCGTCGGACTAATAATCATGCGTAAACTCTGCAACCATCCGGACCTGGTGACGGGTGGACCCAACAAACTAGGTGATTGTGATTTGGATCGGAATCCGGAACTGAGATACGGTCACGAGTGTCGATCGGGCAAGATGACCGTGTTGAAACAGTTGCTGCACATCTGGAGGAAACAGAGTTGGTTGTTGTTGTTGTTGTTGTTGTTGTTGTTGTTGTTGTCGTTGTGATACGAAACGGACATGATAGGATCGATAAGACTAGGTTTTTCGTTGTTGTTGTTGTTCTTTTTTGTTGTTTTTATGTTGTTGTTGTTGTTATTGTTGTTGTTGTTGTTGTTGTTGTTGTTGGTGTTGTTGTGATTGTTTTTCATATAATAAACCTAAAATACTTTCAGACCACCGTGTGTTATTATTCACGCAATCGGCGCAGATGTTGACGATTCTCACCGAGTTTCTCGAAGGTGAAGGCTATCCGTACCTGCAGATGTCTGGCAAAACTTCCATCGGGTCACGATCGAAACTCGTGGAACGCTTCAATGAAGATGATGAGATCTTCGTGTTTGCGTTGACCACCAGAGTCGGTTGGTCAATGGAGGTCTCACTTGAACTCACATAAAATGAACTCACATAAAATGAACTCACATAAAATAAACTCACATAAAATGAACTCACATAAAATAAACTCCTATAAAATGAACTCACCTAAAATGAACTCACATAGAATGAACTCACATAGAATGAACTCACATAGAATGAACTCACATAAAATGAACTCACATAAAATGAACCACATACATTAAACTCACACTCACATAAGATGAACTCCCATAAAAATGAATTAATCTCGGTTCTTGGTCTCTTGGACATTGATTCGCTTTATTTGAGGTGGTTTGGGTCTGAATCTGACGGGTGCAGATCGGGTGATCATCTACGATCCCGACTGGAATCCTTCAACGGACGTCCAAGCCCGGGAGCGATGTTGGCGTATCGGACAGGACAAACCCGTGACCATTTACAGGTAGTACGACTGACTGACTGACTGACTGACTGACTGACTGACTGACTGACTGACTGACTGACTGACTGACTGACTGAATGACTGACTACTTGACTGAGTAACTGACTGACTCACTGACTAACGACTGACTGACTGACTGACTGACTGACTGACTGACTGACTGACTGACTGACTGACTGACTGACTGACTGACTAACTGACTGACTGGCTGAGTGACAGACTGGCTAACTGACTGGCTTACCGACTGAGTGGCTGACTTTCTTAGTTGAAACTGCTAACTCATCCACTTGTATTTATCATACTTTGTAATTTAAATTCCCAGACTCCTATCCTCCAGCACCATCGAAGAGAAGATGTACCATCGGCAAATCTTCAAGCTGACTGACTGACTGACTGACTGACTGACTGACTGACTGACTGATTCACTGGCTGACTGACTGACTGACTGACTGACTGACCGGCTGACTGACCGGCTGACTGACTGACTGTCTTAGTTGAAGCTGTAATTTCCACAGACTCCTATCTTCCGGCACCAACGAAGAGTAGATCTACCATCGGCAGATCTTCAAGTTGTCTGACTGAATGACTGACGGACTGACTGACTGACTGGCTGACTAACTTACTAACTTACTGACTGGCTGACTGGCTAACTGACTGAATGAATGACTGTCTTCGTTGAAACTGCAAATTCATCTGGTTGTATCCATCATTCTAAGCAGTTTAATTCCCCAGACTCCTCTCCTCCGGCACCATCGAAGAGAAGATGTACCATCGGCAGATCTTCAAGCAATTCCTGTCGAATCGTGTGCTGCATGATCCGAAACAACGTCGATTCTTCAAGAGCAACGACCTCCACGAGCTGTTCGTGCTGGGTGACGATAAGGTCATCGATAAACAAGGTTGCCGTTTTGTATTTTTTATTTGTTTTCAATTAGATTTTTTTACACATAATTTTTTACGAGTATATTCTGTCACTTATGTATCTAGTTTAGTTGTTATCTGTCTAGTCTAGTGCGTAGGGCAACTACTCTGGTCTGGCCACTACCAAAGCACAATTATTATATGGTATCAATGGAGTTTTTTTTATATTTCCTATCCAGGCTTTTGTCAATGTCATCCCTCTCTCAGCCTAGCACATAAAATTCGAACTTATGACCTCTCGCCTGCCAATCCGCCACCCTAACCATTTGACCATCGTACCATCCATTACAGGCACGGAAACATCAGCCATATTCGAAGGCATGGAAGTACGACCCTCGGCTGCTTCAAAGTACAACCATAACTACTTTGATGAGCAGAATAATGATCTGAATCCGGCGGAGATTAAAAGGAGGAAACGCAAACAGGATGCGGCAGCTGCTCAGGAGGCTGAGGAGAGACAGAACGAGGGCGGTGACGACGAAGGTGATGAGTGTCTCGTGCCCGCGTTGAGTGAGGAGCGAAGAAGGGAGTTGAGGTTAGACAGGAATAGAATAATTTTCAACAATATTTAGAATTTTTTTACAGATTTCAGTGGAGTAATTTCAAGAAATACGCTTGTTAGATAGGTTTTTTCACATGTGAAGGAAATATTGCATTCCACAATTTTACATGTAATCCTCATGTAGTGCCCGGGCAAATTTGAATGTTTTCACTCTGGAGATATCCATCCACCATTATTTGTATTAATTATGAGTATCAAGATAAAGAATGCGTATTTTAATATGTTCCCCCGCGCCCCATGGTTTTCAAGAAGTAAACGGCAGCACAAATATTTCACATTTCAATGGATGTGTTGTTGGTTGGTTGGTTGGGTTGGCCCTCAATTCACAACAATGTTGAACCACATACGGTGAGGGATAAGACAGTTTGGTCATTGTCCTGCTCACACCAGGATACGGAACGCCACTCCAGCCTCAGAGTCTGCTCCAAACCATGTTCACGATTATCAGTGGTAATCAGGGGTGGGCCGCTGGGGGGGGGGGGGGTTGGGGTGGGTTACCCCCCCCCCCACTTTTCAGGGTCGGCGGGTAGCCTACCCCTCCCCCCTAGACAAAAAATTTAGGTCACCTACCCCCTCCCCCCCCCTACTCGAAATTTTTGAGAAAATCGGCCTCAAAACCTCGATTTTGAGGCTCATTTTTCAAAAATTTTTGGCTGTGAGAATTTTTTTTTGAACAAACACGTTTTCTGGGTCAATTTTATTGGTTAAAACCTGAAAAAACCGGTACATGTGATGTTTATACCCTATAATAGAAGATTTTTTAGCAAAAACAAACAAAAAACAAAGCTTTTTTGAGAAAAAAATTTTTTCCTACCCCCCCCTACCCGACCTTACCCCCCTCACTTTTTGGACAGGGCGGGTAGGACGGGGTTTTCGGTCGGCTACCCCCCCCCCCCCCCCCACCCCCTGCAAAACGCCAAAAAACCCGGCCCACCCCTGGTGGTAATCGTATGTGTGCGTCCCGGGCTATATCAGATGTGTTGACTTCTGTATGTGTCCGTAGTAGAAAAGTATCAGTCTTCTTTTTTACATATTTTTTTCTTCCAGGGAACTGGCCAAGACGATGAGCTCGAAGCTGCAGAAACTCGGCGTTGGTGCCGTGGCTGATCTGAGGAAGGAAGAGAAACGACTGAAGAGGAAACGGGAAAAGATGGACGCGTTGCTGGATAATGATACTCGGGTAAAGGGTCTGGTCAAGCAGAAACCGTATAAACAGGGTTAGATTAACTCACTCACTCATTCACCCACTTATTCACTCACTCACTCACTCACTCACGCACTCACTCACACACTCACTCACTCACTCACTCCTCACTCACTCACTCACTCACTAACTCACTCACACACTCACTCATCACTCACTCACTCACTAACTCACTCACACACTCACTCACTCACTAACTCACTCACACACTCACTCATCACTCACTTACTCACTACCTCACTCACTCACTCACTCTTTCACTCACTCACTCACTCACTCACTCACTCACTCACTCACTCACTCACTCACTCACTCATTTTATTTTACAGCCGAGTCATCCGACAAAGATAACCATCTGCCGGATCAGGCGCGCGACGACGATTTCGTGTTGAGTTCGTTGCTGAAGAAGAATGGTTGGTCACCCACTCAGTCACTCACTCATTCAATCACTCACTCACTCCCCTCATTCACTCCTTCACTTACTCACTCACTCACTCACTAACTCATTCACTCACTCCACACCTCACTCACTCATTCACTCACTCACTCACTCACTCACTCACTCACACACTCACTCACTCACTCACTCACTTACTCACTCACCTCACTCAATCACTCACTCACTCACTTACTCACCTCACTCACTTACTCACTCACTTACTCACTCACTCACTCACTCACTCACTCGCTCACTCAATCACTCACTCACTCACTCACTCAGGTGTACACGGCGCCGTGCAGCATGACAACATTGTGGCCGCCGGTGCTCCTGATTATAAACTGGTGGAGATGGAAGCCGAGAAAGTGGCTAAACATGCGGCCGCCGCCCTGAAACAGGCCAGACAACAGGCACTGCAGTTAGTAAGTGAGTGAGTGAGTGAGTGAGTGAGTGAGTGAGTGAGTGAGGTGAGTGAGTGAGAGTAGTTTTATCAGAATATTTTGTTTATTTTATATACTCCACGTGATGCAAACTATGAAATCGAATGAACTCACTCGATTATTTTAATTTTACGTCATTTGAAACGTGAACAGTATCATGGGCAGTTTTGCTTTGCAGAGTAAGTGAATGAGTAAGTGAGTGAGTGAGTGAGTGATTGTGACACTCAGAGGTGGGCCGCTGGGGGGGGGGGGTTTATCCCCCACTTTTCAGGGTCGGCGGGTAGCCTACCGCGAAAATTTAGGTCGCTTTCCCCCTCCCCCCTACTCGAAATTTTTGAGAAAATCGGCCTCAAAACCTCGATTTTGAGACTCATTTTTAAAAAAATTTTGGCTGTGAGAATTTTTTTTCGAACAAACACGTGTTCGGGGTCAATTTTCTTGGTTAAAACCTGAAAAAATCGGTATATGTGATGTTTATACCTTATAATAGAAGATTTTTAACAAGGCTTTTTTGCGATTTTTTTCTACCCCCCCCCTCCCTACCCGACCTTACCCCCAACTTTTCGGGGTCGGGGTGAGGGGGTAATCTGAGATTTCAAAATTCTACCCCCCTCCCCACCCCCTGCAAAACGCCAAAAAACCCGGCCCACCCCTGGTGACACTATTAAACAATCCGATATATACAGGAGTATTGCTCCAAAACGAGCGCGTTTCGGCGCTGGAGCGAGTGCTCTCGGTCGTCTACGCCAGTCGCAACCTGAACTCCAATCATCATCACCCCTACAAACAGACACTGAACCCACCTCAACTGCCACACCCAAACCGAAATCGTTTCACTCGGAGCCGGACGCGCGGACGAAAATCGAACAGTCGCTGTTTGGTGGACAGGTTGATAAAAAAAAATATTTTCCTAACTATATTTACATTATAACTTGAATAATTTATATGCAAAAAATATGCGGTTAAATGCACTACGGGAGAAGCATGATGATGATATTAAAATCTCAGAGTAGTCCATGAGCTATGAAGAAATCGGTAGATTTGTTGAAAGCCAATTAATTTTTTACATGTACAGGGTGTCCCACGTAACTTGCAATATTCTGCGAGGCCGCCAAAATTTTTGTGGTTGAGCTATTTGAAAAATTTTAAAGGCAAATAAAAGCCCATTTTATAAAGTTTTTTTCACCGCATACTAGAAGTTCATAGCTATTACGCAGATTGAGATATTTCCATTTCCTCAAAAGTAGTCATTTTCAGTTCTGAAATCTCAGTGGGCTCGGTGATTAACAGTACCGGTTGAAACCTATTTAAATGGTTTTATTTTGCCAAGAAGATTGAAAGCTGGTCATTTCCAGTGTAATTTGATGGAAAAAGGTAGTTTTCTGATTCAAAATACGGTTTTGAGAATAAATCGGTCATGTGTCTTGTTTGTGGTTTTTATGTCTTTTGATGACTTGGTTTCGAACGATTATCCAACGTATAAATATGACCCATCATGATTTAAAAAAACACATTTAAGAATAATGATCACATAAACCTTTTTTCAGACTTATAATAACTTTTCAATGAAATACTGTGTTTCTAGAATAATTTTTAGAGCCCCGATGAGACATCAAAAACTTAAAATGACTACTTCTGGAAAAGTAGCCATAACTTGAGCACTTTTTGTACAATAAACCTCTGGTAGGTGGCAAACAAAACTTTACAAACTGGACTATCAATTGCTTGTTTAATTTTTAAAAAAGCTCCACCACAAAAGTTTTTGTGGCCTTGCAGAATATTGCAAGTTACGTGGGACACCCTATATTATCCGTGCTTAATATTCGATCGATGCGCTGTACAGTTTGATCAAGTAATTGTTCAAGACCAAAATTTAACTTTGACGATTTCACTCGGATTTTCCACAGGCCCTGCTTGTCAGAAGTTCATCAGCGTCAAAGATATCTTCCAAGTCTTCCTCCATGAGTTCGCAGCAAAACGATGACGGACCAACCGATTCAACAGACCTACTTCGATTGATTCACAAACGCAATCATCATACACAGGCCAGCACGTCTGTTGACAGGTTGTTGTGGTTGTTGTTGTTGTTGTTGTTGTTGTTGTTGTTGTTGTTGTTGTTGTTGAAGTTGTTGTTGTTGTTGTTGTTATTGTTATTGTTGTTGTTTTGGTGGTGGTGATGATGATTATGTTGTTGATGGTGTTGTTGGTGTTGTTGTTGTTGTGGTAGGCTCAACAGACTTACTCCGATTGATTCACAAACGCAATCATCATACACAGGCCAGCACGTCTGTTGACAGGTTGTTGTTTATGTGGTTGTTGTTGATGTGATTGTTGTTGTTGATGGTGATGCTGTTGTTGTTGTTGTTGATGGTGATGCTGTTGTTGTTGTTGTTGTTGTTGTTATTGTTGTTGTTGTTGTTTTCTTGGTGGTGGTGATGATGTCGTTGTTGTTGTTGTTCACTTTTGGAAAATTGCTCAAACAATGGATATTCTCAGAAAAAATTCATTATTACATAGAGACAGACAGATGTACACACTCACAGACAGAAATACCGACTGACAGGCTTACTGAATGACTGAATGACTGACTGACTGATTTAATGACTCTTTGAATGTCTGACTGACTGACTGACTGACTGACTGACTGACTGACTGACTGACTGACTGACTGACTGACCGATTTACAGCCGTTATGACGCACTGGCAGCCGACTTGCGCGCGTATATCGGCACGCAAAACGGACGTGTTGTTGTTGTTGACGTTGCTGTTGTGGTCAGAGTTGCAAAAAAATTTCAGATATGACAATGAAACGCGCGTAGTAATCATCAAATCCGATGTCCCTGGCGCATTCTGTACGGGGGCCGATTTGAAGGTTTATCGTCAGAACACTGTGAATTTTTTTCATATTCCCTAAAATAGTTAATACAACAAATAATAAATTCTTGTTATACAAAAAAATCTGTTAATTTTTTTGTTCATTTTTTGTTTGTTTTTTTCTTTATTTTTTCGTTCATTAAAGGAACGTGTGAAGATGACTCCGGAAGAAGTACCGAAATTTGTGGACAGGGCGCGAGCGCTGATGAACGACTTGGAAAACTTACCTCAACCGGTTTGTTGTTGTTGTTGTTGTTGTTGTTGTTGTTGTTGTTGTTGTTGTTGTTGTTGTTGCTGTTGTTGTTGATGTAGTTGTTGTGGTTTTTGTTGTTGTTGTTGGTTGTTGTTGTTGTTGTTGTTGTTGTTGTTGTTGTTGTTGTTGTTGTTGTTGTTGTTGTTGTGGTTGTTGTTGTTGTTTTTGTTGTTCTTGTTGTGGTTGCTGTTGTTGTGGTTGTTGTTATTGTTATTTGATAATCTTTAAAACTAGTTATTTATGGAATACTGTTTCCGTTTTCAGAGCCATTCTACGCGAGCTGTGCACGTTCGACAAGCCGAATAAAGAATGGGTGCTGAGGCCGGATTTCGCTTGATGATAAGATAATCGTGGTCGAAAGAAGAGTGATGCAAAAATCTAGCTTTTTAATTAGATTGGGACTCTAAACTGGTAAACTGGCCGTGTTTCCTTTTCTCAGTTATTACCACACCGGCTATTTTTGGAAATCATGGAAAAATTCACAACGTCCTGTTTAATTCATAATGGTATATTGATTTTGGTTCCAGTTTTGAGGTAATACTTTTTGGTATTCGTCTCTACTATTCAGGTTCATCATTATGGAGCGAAGATTATGTTCGAATGATATTAAATATACATAAATTTATGAAAATATCATTCCGAAAAAAATCATTTTTGTTGTTTTTACTTCTTTTTTCCCTCTGTCATGAACATATCAACAGAAAAAATACAAAAAAATTCCTTGATTCTTTTCCTGATGAGGTTTCGATCTGAGATCCGCTCCCATTTTAATGTCATTTTTGTAATGGTATGCAATTACAATCACATGGGTTATATCATTTTATTTCTGTTTAGTTTTGAAGATTTTGAAAACAATCATTTTTTGTACATACTGTGTTAAGTGTTTGTTATTTTGTTAATTTTTGTATTATACAGGTATTACAGATTATTAAAAATGAAAAGTGTACAGAAGATATTATAAATTTGTTTTTAATTGTATTATATTTCACATGGTTCTTCCATGCACGCTGAGTGAAGTACTGATTGAATTCCGAACACATCGTACATGATAAGAGAAGGGGTTAGCCGAAGTTGGCGGAAATCTCAGCTTTTACCCTACTCTGAAAAAGGGCTTTGAGTGATGCCAGGTGGGTTCAGGTAAAAAATCTTCTATCATTGTTAAAATCTAATGGTTCAAGCTGACAATCTCTAAAAATACAGTCAGTATGAAGCAAGTCAAACAGAATAAAATTGAAGTAAGACTTATGAAAAAATTTTGATATAAGAACTATGAAGAAATCCATGGTTTTTTAGGTAAAAATTCATTTATCATTGTTAAAATCCAATTTTGTGAGCTGACTATCTGTGAACATGAAGTCAATATAAAACAAGATACTCAGAACAATCAGAATATAATTAAAGTAAGAATTATGAAAAAAAAATTATATACGATTTTTTTATTGTTATGAATTATGAAGAAATCTATATATTTTTTCAAGTATTCAGTCATCATGGTTATCGCCGTCCGGCTCAGTCGTGTCTTGAGATCGTCAGTCGATAGTAAGTATACCCATGTCATCCGATCCTTGGCTACCTCTGCTGCCACCGGTGCTGCGCCGAGCAGTCAGTTCACGTCTGAAATGCTGACTGGTTAGAATGATTGACTGAATGATATGGTGTTAGATAGAATGACTGGGTGATTTACTGGCGGGATCAGAGAGTGAGTGACTGACTGACTGATCGAATGACTGACTGATTGACGGACAGTGGACCATATGTCCGTCGAACCCTGGCCACGGCTGCTGCCACTGGTGCTGCGCCGAGCAGTCAGTTCACGTCGGAAATGCTGACTGGTTAGAGTGACGGACTGACTGACTGATTGACTGACTGACAGATAGAGTGGTAGACGAAATCACTGACTGACTGACAGATAGAGTGGTAGAGGGAATGACTGACTGACTGACAGATAAAGTGGTAGACGAAATGACTGACTGACTGACAGATAAAGTG
>OZ038446.1:3164532-3169532 GCA_964036265.1 Daptonema setosum | reverse complement strand
GGGCGCGGGTGGCACGGCACGACTACCCCGATTGGTTAGTGTTGTTGTTGTTGTTGTTGTTGTTGTTGTTGTTGTTGTTGTTGTTGTTGTTGTTGTTGTTGTTGTTGTTGTTGTTGTTGTTGTTGTTGTTGTTGTTGATGTCTTCAGTCAGTCACTCACTCACTCACTCGCTCAGTCACTCAGTCAGTCAGTCAGCCCAGCCAGCCAGTCAGTCAGTCAGTCAGTCAGTCAGTCAGTCAGTCAGTCAGTCAGTCAGTTAGTCAATTCTGTATTCCAGATCGGTGCTGCCGCCGCAAAGCAGCTGATATTCACGGGTCGGATGGTCGACGGTAAATCGGCACATAAATTTGGCATTGTCGGTGATGTTGTGCCTCAGAATGCGGAGAAGAATGCGGCGTACGTGAAGGCTGTGGAGATCGCAGCGGCTATGCTGGAGGTGAGTGAGTGGGTGAGTCAGTCAGTCAGTCAATCAGTTGGTCAGTCAGTTGGTCAGTCAGTCAGTTGGTCAGTCAGTCAGTCAGTCAGTCAGTCAGTCAGTCAGTCACTTACTCGCTCACTCACTCACTCACTCACTCACTCACTCACTCATTCACTCACTCACTCACTCACTCACTCACTCACTCACTAACTTACTCACCAATCACTTACTCACCCACTCACTCACTCACTAACGTACTCACCACTCACTCACTCACTCACTCACTCACTCACTCACTCACTCACTCACTCACTCACTCACTCACTCACTCAATCACTCACTAACTCACTCGCTCACTCACTCACTCACTCACTCACTAACTCACTCACTCACTCACTCACTCACTCACTCACTCACTCACTAACTAACTCACTCAGTGTGGCCCGATTGCTATTCGGATGGCGAAACAGGCGATTAATCGTGGCATGCAGACTGATATCACTACTGCGATGGAAATTGAGAAACTGTGCTATGCTCAGGTGAGTGGAGTGAGTGAGTGAGTGAGTGAGTGAGTGAGTGAGTGAGTGAGTGAGTGAGTGAGTGAGTGAGTGAGTGAGTGAGTGAGTGAGTGAGTGAGTGAGTGAGTGAGTGAGTGAGTGAGTGAGTGAGTATATGATTATATTTTTTGTTTTGTTTTTATGTTCTACGATGACAAACATTTATTGAAAAATAGCATACACATATTCGAGTTGTACGTCAGTTGAAACGTGAACGGTATCTTTAGTATAGTTTCTTTCAAAGCCATTGTAACGAAAAAGAGGGAAATAGTTTCGCTCTTTTTTGTTACGATTGAAATGAACTAACTGTCTTACTTCAGACTGACTGGCTATCGGATCGACTTTTTTGACTCGCTGCCTTACTGAATGACTGAGTGAATGAATGAATAACTGACTGACTGATTGACACATTGACCGACCGACTGAGTGACTGAATGAATAACTGACTGACTGACTGACTGACTGACTGACTGACTTACTGACTGACTGACTGACTGACTGACTGACTGACTGACTGACTGACTGACGTTCAGGTCATTCCCACCAGTGACCGACTGGAGGCGCTCAAAGCATTTCGCGAAAAGAGGAAACCGAAATTCACCGGTGCTTAAACATGTTAAAATTAAATTCATATATACTCATTCAACTTATTAGTCAACCTCTACGTTTATTCAACTGTGCTCTTAGTCATGAGAAAATTTCACGATCTTTGTAGCTTGATTTTAACATTTGTTTATGATTATCATGCAAATTGTAATTCTGCGTAGAAAGATATAAGCCTCATTTCTGTACATTTTTGGATGATTATTATTACAATACAGTATTTGTTGTGAATTTATTTATTTAATTGATAAATTTATATTTTTAATTTATTTATTTTTTGTATTTCTATTTGTTATCAGTCGTAACGTAACATTGCCACTGTTTGCTTATCGACTGCTTGATTTTTGCGATTTGTCTAATCTGTTGAGAATTTGGATTCTCAGAAAACTTGGTAAATAGCAGTATCGAATTGACGCTCAATTTGGCTGCGTGCCATTTTTCTTTGTGATTTGCAATTGCAAGACTACATATTCCGTTCGTGGTTATCTGGAATAAATAGACTGAAAGTGATATAGAAAAATCGTATTGAGGTTCGCAGCTTTCAAATTCGTTCTCGTGATCAATTTTGTCAAGACTGAGACAGATCCATTTCGTCTTTCTGGGATTCTGAGAATAAAACCCAATATAGAAACATTCCGGTTGTTTTGATTGTGCCATTGTGAAGGAAGCTTTCGGAAACCAAAGAAACGCGCACGCGCAAGTGTTTCTCTATTTTAGTTTTGTCCGTTTTGTTTCATATTTCTTGCAAGTTTGTTTTTGTAAATCACTTTATTTTATTCGACATGGAAACGAGTATTATAAACCAGTTTTACGGGGATAGAAAGACTGTTCCAGCTGCCGTTTCGCTTGTGAACATCACAAATAAGCATGTAATTCAAGTAATATTGCTGTTGCTAATATGAAAAACTGTTGCTTTTGCCTAGATATATTTTTTTTTTCGTTTTTGTTGTTGTTGTTGAGTTGAGGTTATCGTTGTTGTTGTTGTTGTTATGTGTTGTTGTTGTTGTGGTTGTTGTTGTTGCGGTTGTTGTTGTTGTTGTTGAGGTTATCGTTGTTGCTGTTGTTTTTTGTTGTTGTTGTCTCAATGTTGATAATGTTGTTGTTGTTGTTGTTATCTTTGTTGTTGTTGTTGTTGTTGTTATCACCAGTAATTTCTCGGACAATTCGGTATGCTCGCCTCGAAGCATTCGACTGGTTCGGTCGGCCAAGTCTTCAGCTCAGCTTTCTGTTGGTCACTGATACCGAATCGGAAGGCGTATACCTTGAAACAGGGTCTCAGGTCAGTCAGTCAGTCAGTAAGTCTGTCCATCAATCAGTCAGTCAGTCATTCAGTTAGTCAGAAGTCAGTCAAGTCAGTCAGAAGTCAGGTCAGTCAGAAGTCAATCAGTCAGGTCAGTCAGAAGTCAGTTTAGTCAGTCATTCAGTTCAATCAGAAAGTCAGTCCCTAAATGTGTTGTGACTATGCAGTCAGTTCATCTGATCATTAGTTTCTTCATTTGTCTTGAAGTCACTCAGTTACTTATAAGCACACCTGTGCCAGCAGTGCGTGAACAGGGGGGGTAGATTGTGCGCAAACGAGCTCAAATCGGACTCTCCGCAGACGAAGACCGGACTGTCCGTAAACGGACTGTCACGGACAGTCTCCGTTTGCGCACAATCTACCCCCCCTGTTCACGCACTGCTGGCACAGGTGTGCTTATAAGTAGACAAATTCTAGTCCTACCAAAAAACTGACAAATTTCAAGTACCCTGGTGGATTCGAACCTACGACCTTCTGTTCAGTACAGAGACGTGTATGTTTACTCAGTTAGTCAAACTTCTCGCCAATCATTCAGTACATTTTACTGTATCTGCGTTGAGAACGAAAATTCGACTTCTGCATGTTTTTCGGAGTCAATCGGATGTTGATTGATCTGTCAGCCATCCGGTTAGTCATACAAAGGTGAAATCATTCAGACAGTCAGTCAGTTATACACTCATTCAGACAGTCAGTCAGTCAGTTAGACACTCATTCAGACAGTCAGTCAGTCATTTAGACACTTATTCAGACAATCAGTCAGTTAGACACTTATTCAGACAGTCAGTCAGTCATTTAGACACTTATTCAGACAATCAGTCAGTTAGACACTCATTCAGACAGTCAGTCAGTCAGTTAGACACTTATTCAGACAATCAGTCAGTTAGACACTTATTCAGACAGTCAGTCAGTCATTTAGACACTTATTCAGACAATCAGTCAGTTAGACACTCATTCAGACAGTCAGTCAGTCATTTAGACACTTATTCAGACAATCAGTCAGTTAGACACTTATTCAGACAGTCAGTCAGTCATTTAGACACTTATTCAGACAATCAGTCAGTTAGACACTTATTCAGACAGTCAGTCAGTCATTTAGACACTTATTCAGACAATCAGTCAGTGAGACACTCATTCAGACAGTCAGTCAGTCATTTAGACACTTATTCAGACAATCAGTCAGTTAGACACTTATTCAGACAGTCAGTCAGTCAGTTAGACACTTATTTAGTCAGTCAGTCAGTCAGTCAGTTATACACTTATTCAGACAGCCAGTCAGTCAGTTAGACACTTATTGAGACAATCAATCAGTCAGTCAGTTAGACATTTATTCAGACAGTCAGTCAGTCAGTTAGACACTCATTCAGATACTCAGACAGACTCTCAGGTAGACACTTATTCAGTCAATCTGGACCACGAAATCGTTCACGTTTCAACTTTAGTATAGGAGTGATACTCGCGTTCATATTTTTAATACACGATCCTCCCATATACACCAAGGCATTTACACCAAGGAAAAATTCTAAGTCTGGAAATTATTCTAGAAACGTTCTAGTTCGTATGTCATAGGTTTTGGTCAGTCATTTTCAGTAAGTCAAACATATGGTAGTTACGTCTTACAGTCAGTCATTCAATAAGTAAGTCAGTCAGTCAGTCAGTCAATCAATCAATCAGTCAGTCAGTCAGTCAGCTCCCTAACCAAAGCGGCTAGTGTAAGAACAGCCATCAGCGGTTCAGTAAGTCGGTCAATCAGTCAAACAGTTTGCCAGTCAGTCAGTCAATCGGTCGGTCAGTCTGTCTGTCAGTCAGTAACCCATGTAGTCAGTCAGTCAGTCAGTTGATCAGTCAGTAAATCAGTCTGTCAGTCAGTGAGTCAGTCAGTCAATCAACCAAAGCGGCCAGTGTAGGAACAGCCATCAAAGGTTCCTTCTTGAAGGGGCACAGATTGCAGATTGTCACTGCCGGGAAGAAACGCTCTCGACTCTCCATCTGAAGTTTATCGATAGCTCAGTGGTTAAGAGTATGATTTGGCAAAACACGGGTTGCGGGTTCGAAACTTTTTTTTTAGATTTTTTTTTGCAGGTAGTTTTATGAAAGTCGGGAGATTTTTTAAAGCGTCCATAGT
>OZ038446.1:3157032-3159532 GCA_964036265.1 Daptonema setosum | reverse complement strand
TGAGTGAGTGAGGGAGAAACGAATGAGTGAGGGAGTGAATGAGTGAGGGAGTGAATGAGTGAGCGAATGAGTGGGTAAGAGTGTAGGTGAGTGAGTTCTTGCGTGAGTGAGTGAGTGAATGAATGAGTGAGCGAGGGAAAAAGTGAGTGAGTGAGTTGGTGAGTTAGTGAGTGAGCGAGTGTGTTAGTGATTTACTGAATCATTTGGTCCTATTTTTTGTGAGGAGTCTTTCGGTAACTAATCTTGTAGTCAATGAGTCGCTCAATCAGTCATTCAATCACCTTGTTAACCAATCCGTCCGTCAGTCAATCAGTCAATCAATCAGTCAAACAATTAGTCGATCAATCAATCATTTAGTCAATGAGTCAGTCATTCAGTCAATCATTTAGCCAATCGGTCAATCATTTAGTCAATCAGTCAATCATTTAGTCAATCAGTCAATCATTTAGTCAATCAGTCAGTCAATCAATCACTCACCGCGTTCGTTTATCCGACTTCTTAGGCATATCCTCGGGGTCTGATTCTTCATTCTCGATGTCCTTCATGATCTGGTGCATGTTCTTCGGGACACCTAAAATTATTATTGTTGTTGTTGTGGTTGTTGTTATTTTTGTTGTTGTTGTTGTTGTGGTTGTTGTTGTTGTTGTTGTTGTTATTGATGTTGTAGTTGTTTTTTATTATTGTTGTTGTTGCTGTTGTTGTTGTTGTTGTTAGTTTTGTTGTTGTTGTTGCTGTTTTTAACTCCACCCTTCCATGTTTAAGTATAGCTGTCCTTGATTGAGTGAGTGAAAGAGCAACAGAAATAATAAGATAATTAGTGAGTTACTAAATGAGGGAGTGAGTAAGTGAGTAACCCGTAATCTCGCTGTCCGCATCACTACTATCATCATCACTCCCTGACGATGACTCTGTTTTCTTAGTTTTGTTGTCAGGCATTATTCTTCTAAAACTGTAATAAATAAATATATAATTAATTAACTAAATATAAGTTTGAATTTGACTGAATTGGAAACGTGCACAATCTGATATGGAAATAGCAGAACAATTGAAAAACCCAAAATACCTCTAATGCTTGCGCAAAATTTCACATGCTAACTTATGATTTAACCAGCTTCGCAACTTCGATTTAGGTTCGAATCCTACCAGGAAGTTGAAATTTTACATTTTCTTGGTTGTACTAGAATTCGTCCATCAATAATGCTTTACCATTAATATTCAGTCTTTTATACAAAAGAACGATTTGCATAAAACCACAATCGGATTCAATAACCTTTCGGTTGAAAACTGATACAAAGTGCAATCATACAACTGTTGCAAATCGTTCTAGCATGTGTCGAACTGCCTTTTATACCCGTTCCCGTTTTTGGTGTTTTTCTAATCACTATGGTTCCTGGAACCCACAAAAAATCCAGATCTCAAGTAGGTGTCTCAAGTCATCTGGATGTTAATCGTTCTGGTATTTCAAGAACCTAGTTCGGAACTAATGTTGCGAATCGGACCATTTTGTCGGACGAAAAAATAGATGGCTTTCAAACGGAATCAATTATGTTCTTTCAAAAAGTTTCAAAAATAAATATGCTGCCCTTTTAGAGATAGTTTTTACGAAATTTAGTGTCCGAGAAAGTTTTCCCGATTATTAACCGTACTTTCTCGTCCGCACTTTCATCATCCATGGTTGGAACTGTTTCATGTTACCCTAAGTCATTACGCCCGAACCACAAGGGGGCCAGAAAAGATGGGAAAAGTGGAATTCCCCCTCTTTAGCGTTTAAAAAAAATAAAATATCCTCCCTCAGTTGTACATAGGTAAAATGACTCAAAAGCTGCCGATTCCCCCCTCTTTGACGAAATTCTCCTCCCTTTGGAGGATTAGCTCGTCCGCCAATGGTTGGAACTGTTTCACGTTACCGTAAGACATGACGCCTGCACTCAGTCGACTGGAAGCCGTTCCATAGATTCGGGGCATTGGCGGACGAGCTTATCCTCTATAGGGAGAGGAATTTCGGTAAAGAGGGGGGAATCAGCAGGAAGAAGGCCATTTTACCTACACCTTAGGGAACAAATTCCACTTCTTGAAACCGCCATAGAGGGGGGAATTCCAGTTTTCCCACCCCTTCTGGTCCCGCTAGTGATTCGGAGATACATATACTGCGGTTTTAACCGGTTAAAATCGGCTACATAAGTGGTGCTGTAAAACTATCGTGATGTATGATTTTTTTGTGAAAAGGGAAGGTTTACCAAAAAAATTTAAATTCAATTTGTTATAAAAATATAATTTCAAATCACAAATATACAAAAAAAATTCATAAATGGCAAAAGTTTCACAAAAACCTTTGAATTACTTGACCACCGAATCACCAATTGACCGCAGTTCAATGTATGAAATCGCATTCTGTATTCTGATCTGGTGGTGTTCAGAACCGATTCTTTTTATACATTTAGAAACTGCCAAAGAGGGTGGAGTTCCACTTTTCTCACCGTCTGTCGTCCGCTAGTGGTCC
>OZ038446.1:3143316-3150816 GCA_964036265.1 Daptonema setosum | reverse complement strand
GCCAAGACTCAAGCAAAATCTGGAAAAATTTATCCGCCCGAACTTTTCCTAGTTACAAGAATCCATATACTGAGTAGGGTAAAGGAAATAATGTTTGATAAAAAGAAACGTTGACCAAGCAATGCAAATTATTTTATTCGTCAATTCTCTATTCTAAATAGCCAAAAACCGACAGCCAAAAAATGACGGCCAAAAATGAAAGCCAAAAATGACAGCCAAAAAATGAAAGCCAAAAAATGACAGCCAAAAATTAAAGCCAAAAAATGTAAGCCAAAAAATGTAAGCCAAAAATGAGCATAGCATGACGAAACGTAATGAAGGAATCCATCATGCAACGCAACCCGAAAACGGCCAAAAACGCCGAAAATGACCAAAATCACTCTGTTGAACGTGTAGCTGTAGATATGTATATTGCTATTCAGTGCGGAAATACATGAGACGTTAGCAGAAAGTGTGAAAAAAGTTAGATAAGACACAGATGAACACCAAAATTCGTAAAAAAATTTGATTTCGTAACTGAAATTTTTTTAAGATAAAAATTCAGAAAGCGAGTATGCATTGCTGAATTTTTACAAATTTTTTTTTAATTGTTTTCACTCAATTTTGAATGATTATTAATCTATAATAATAATGCTGTATTATATAATTTTTTGCTAAAATTATTCACTCAAATCTGCAGCGAGCAAATAAACTCAACTACGATTTTTCTGATGTAAACCCCGTGATTCTATGACTAACAGACATTGCAGATGAAAAACAACCATGAATCGGTTATTCACAAATTTAATGGGCTTTGGCGGTGTGTGGTTGTTTGATTATTATAGTTGGGCTGCAGGAACGGGTTCTGATCGCGAAAGTTGGCAATAGCAGCAAACATTTATAGAGGAAATTTTTTTCCTCACGATTTATGAAGTATCAATTCAGAACCTTTAAAAAAGGGAACCAAGGAAAATTTGGAAAAAAATAATATTAAAGGGGTGCCTGGGATTCAAGGGAAAAGTTGTAGTGCTAACTACTTCAACTTTTGATTCGTTAGCTGCATCAAATGTAAGAAAAGATGATGCACAATAGTCGGCTGTCCGACTCAACTCAACTCAACCCAACAGCTGTATGCTATAAACATGCAATCATCATGTTCAGTTATCCGTGTTGGACAGTCATTTGTTCACTTGAATCTCAAGAAACTCTTTACTTGCAGTTTCTGTTCGAAATTTTTACACGGACATATTTCCGAAAAATTTCTAATATAAGATTCATGTGATAATATGATACTAATCAGAATTCTTTACGCTGACAGTTTTTTACTTTGGCAAATAGCGTAAACTCATTTTTTTAATATTCTTCTCATAAATGATGAGATAATCATACGTACATATGTACGTTCGGATGTATGTCGTTGAACCGAAAAAAAATTAGGGTTGCTATGAATAACCAATCATCTCAATGTGATAACTCGTTTCCGCTGATGAATAAAAAACACACTCAGCCAGCACTTCTTGTTAATAAGAAAAAAAAATGTTGAGCGATTATTCCCGTTTCATAAGCAAGATTTTCATCATGATTTTGAATTTGTTCCTTTAGTATAAAACTGAACATAAAGTCAAGTAGCTTTCGACACACTTGGCTTGAAAACTCAAAACGGCTAAACATGGGAAATCAGTGAGGACAGCTCAAATAAACTTTTTTTCAAATGATTATCTATGTAATATCAGATTATGATAATGTTTCGCCAGTAATAATACAAATGAATCATAGACTTTTTTCTGATTCTCGTTTCAGATTATATATGAAAGCTAAGGTGCGTACGCGTTTGCTACATGCTGTCGCGTTCGCGTGCAATGTAAGATTTAATGTTGCGCGCGACAGAACTCTCATGTCATGGTCGTAACATCTCATTTCGATATTGTTTGACAATAACACAACATATTTGTTATGCGTAACACCAACATGATATAATATGCATATTCAACATGGAGCAAACGCGCATGTTTCTTCTTATACGTACCTGTATCTTCAGAAACGAGAAACATCTTGTTTATCGGTGATTCTTTTTTTTCATCGAACCTTATTATAAATTATTATAGTATAGTTACACGTTTGAAACAAAATTAAATTGAGACACTTTGACAATAACAAAAAATATTTGTTGCGTACGACATAACATAACGCAGATATTGCATATGCACCAACAAGCTGACATATGACAACGTTAGAAATTATATTGCCACCTTATAATCTGATGTGATTTATATTATGCTCTAAACAATTACGTTAAATATGTTTCATTTGCTATTTTGCAAAAATTGTTACAGCAAAAAAAGTTAACAACACATAATTACATCGCATCAGCTTTCGGGAAACAGGCAAGCACGTAGTCCGACAAATGCTAGAACGATTTGCGCACAGCCCGAGCCGATGACTAAGCCTAAGCCCTGCTTACCTAGCCTGAGCCTATATTATATTCAATTTGTATCAGTTTTTTTCCTGAAAGTTACTTAATCCGATTGTGGTGGTATGCAAATCGTTCTAGCATTTGTCAGACTGCGGTGCGCACTGCAGTTTTCTGAAAAATTCTCATGAAAAATTCCCATATGATTCATGTTTACTCAGAAACCACATAAATTCATCAGAAACAATATCAAGAAGACGACGGCGAGATGTTATGGGTATGACATATGGAATCTGTTGCTTGTAATGTATCACCTCGCATTCAGCCACTTGCAACAAACGCGCAATTTTTTTAATCTATTACGTGCATTAAAAATAGGGAAACACAACTGTATGTTTTCCAAGCATCAACTTATGCTAAATTTCAAAACTTGTTCAAGTGAGATGTTCTAGTTATAATAACTTAATGCATTATTATTACATTGCATGCAGTCAGCGTGCAGCAAACGCGCAAACACTTTATCTTCTACTGTAATAATTAAATTTAATAAGCAATACAAATGTATTAATTGTAAGCATTTTTGTATATTTCAAAACAAACTTTAAAGTAAATAGTGTAGAAGTAAGATTTTATGGCTATGTTAATTAGTTAGGTTTTTTCAATCCAAGATGGCTATGAAATCTGTTGCGTGTAACATTGCATGCAACCAGCGTGCAACAAACGCGCACTCACTTAAGGCTCTGTTTTATTAATTGAAATAAAATAGTATAAATTTATTAACTGTAAGCATTTATGCTGTATTAAAAAACATAAAATAATCAGTGTTAAAGTGAGATGTTATGGCTATATTACTTAAAATAGTTAGCTTATCTCTATCCAAGACGGCTATGAAATCTGTCGCGCGTAATGTATTAATATATTGCACGCCTGCACGCGAACGCGCATGCACTTTAGGCTCTGATATATTCGATTTATTGCAACACGCAAGGTGACCCCGGATACTTTAGGTATATTGTTGATTGCTAGTGTGAACACTGGGAGAAAGTGAGATTTTCGGATGAGTACATTTTGAAAATCGTAATCCTAGAGTGAATTGAAAAGTGAAAACTTAGTGGACTTTAAACGTACATATATGTACGTATGTATACTTACATACATACATATTGTAAGAAATGAGTCAAAAAAGTGAAAACCAAATGAAGTTAAGGATCAAGTTCTGGCATAGCCAGAACCATATTCTCAAGTCTTGGAATAATCAAAACGGACGATTGGATTGGACGATAAATCAGACTGAACTCCGAATAGTCAGAATTCGACTTTTAAATTCACAACGCGGTCCCAAAGAATTAATCATATTAGAATTAAAAATCTAGTTAAAATGCTTTTTTTGTATAAAATAATATACTGCCAAATCACACCATGAAAATGACGGAAACCAAAAACCCAGCATCACGCCCATGTAAAAGGTTGACCATAATTTTCAGGTTTTTATTCATGTTTTGTTCATATTTGATGTGAGTCAACCGAGAGCGTGAAAACCTGAACGAAGACTCACGTAAATGTAGGTAACATTTATGAATAAAAAGGCTGTAATTTGTTCACAATATGGGAGTCCACATTGCAGCAAAATGACAAACAAGTCACTGAGTTTGAAACAGAATATTTGTCCTGCTACATAAAAACGCCTTACTGAAGAGTCCCGGTTTGTAGCCACCGTTTTATTTCTCTTCAAACTTATAGTAGGTTAGACTGATTGCTTTCTTATAGGATATGTACGTAAATTTATGTAGGTAATAATTATGAATAAAAACGTTTGGTTTACTCACAATGTGTGTGTCCACATTGCATCAAAATGACAAACAAGTCAACGATTTTGAAACAGAATATTTGTCCTGCTAAAACCGCCTTACTGAAGAGTCCCGGTTGTCTCAGTCTAAGCTGTAGCCACCGTTTTATTTCTCTTCAAACCTATGGTAGGTTAGACAGTTTGCTTTCTTATATGTACGAAAATGTAGGTAGTACAAAAATATGATTAAAAACGTTCAGTTTGCTCACAATGTGTGTGTCCACATTGCATGAAAAATAGCCAACAAGTCACTGAGTATTTTAATTTTAGTATTCTATAAATCGTAATTCGAGTATTCGAAAAATACTAAAAACCGAAAATAGGAAATCTAATTTGTGAAAAAATTTTAAGGTCTTTTAAGAACACTGTTTTATAGAAAAAAATCTGATAACAAGGTACATTGCCATAGAATATTTTCTGAATCACCGACTAAAGGTGCGCATTAAAATTTCAAATTCAGCCACTTAATCAATAGAGAGTCGTATAGTTTTAATAAAAGTACTGTCATATTCTATAAAAGTACTGTACTCCGTGTGAAGAAGGGAGCGGTTGGAAATCAATCAGTCCTGTTCGTTCCTACTAATGTTTTTACTAAAGTTAGGAAGAACAAGTTAGTACAGGTTATGAAATGACAAACCGTGAGTCAGACAACGACAAGTGTACTGGGAAAAGTTCACTGACTGACTGACTGACTGACTGACTGCCTGAATGACTGACTGACTGACTGACTGACTGACTGACTGACTGAATAACTAACAGATTGATTGACTGACTGACTGACTGACTGACTGACTGACTGACTGACTGATTGACTGACTGACTGACTGACTGACTGACTGACTGACTGACTGACTGACTGACTGACTGACTGACTGACGAGAACGCTCAGGTTTTTTGACAAATCGTCAGACGAGTGTACATGAAAGAGTTCAAATAAAAAGCCACGCCAAAAGCGACAACAAACAAACGTAATTAGCAACGATATCATTGCATTTAGGCAACGTCGAATTTTCCCAATACTTAGTTTGTTTAGTATTGTCAATAATTTATTAACCTTTTTGAAAACACCTTGAGGAACTAACTCAATTTTCTGAAAACACCAAAGAGGAGGGAATTCCATTTTTTCTTCCCTCCTCCTGACCGCTAGTGAGTCAGACCTGTGTACTTAGAATAGTTCAACCAAAAAGCCACGCCAAAACTGACTACAGTACATACAAACGTAATTAGCAACGATATCATTACATTTAGGCAATGCCGAATTTTCCCAATACTTAGTTTATTCAGTATTATCAATTAATTGAGCGACTGAATTGGAATTGGATGTGAGAGCTACGGTGCAGGATTTTTTTCAGAAACAAATAAAACATACTGGGTGGCTCAAACAAAACGTGTCGCGTTTGAGCGGTTTTGGATATTTTTCAAGTTTTACCACAAAATATAAACTTTTCGATGTGGAATTCGGCGTTTTTTTAGAATCGCGTATGAAAGTTAAGAAATGAGAGATTAAACTTTAGGAGCACATCATTTTGTAAGCCAAAACATGCTTAATCGAATGCTTTTTATCGCAATCTCACAGCGTTTGTATAACTTTCACAATAACGGCTGAAACGCGACACGTTTTTTTTGAGCCACCCTGTATGTAGCTTAATAAGAGATGATCGAAATTTTTTTGGCGTGCAGTTTGAATTCATTTTTTTCACCAAGCTCGATTCAAATTTTTGTTGTGAAATTCAGTACAACTCAACAGAAAACGACAACATAATTAATAACACTATCATCACATGTTGGGAACGCTGGTGATTTGAATTGTTAGTCTAGTGTAGTGCACAGTTGTACACTTGACTTCCCAGGTTGTTTTGAAATATAATCAGGGTTGTGTAGAAATAATTACATCTGCCTGAAAAGTCAGAAAATGTCGTATGAATCACAGCAGGCAACGTATTGAGTTATGATTGACTCACTGACTGACTGACTGACTGACTGACTGATTGACTGACTAACTGACCGACTGACTGACTGACTGACTGACTGACTGACTGACTGACTGACTGACTGACTGACTGACTGACTGACTGACTGACTGACTGACTGACTGACTGACTGACTGACTGACTGACTGACTGACTGACTGACTGACTGACTGACTGACTGACTGACTGACTGACTGACTGACTGACTGACTGACTGACTGACTGACTGACTGACTGACTGACTGACTGACTGACTGACTGACTGACTGACTGACTGACTGACTGAAACAAGGATACGCACAACAGTTATGGACAGTCTGAACCAGACCGTAATAGCCATAATAACGATTGTTGTGAACGATGACAGCAACAGATTGCACTGATTGATTGACTGACTGACTGACTAACTGACTGACTTACTGACTGACTGACTGACTGACTGATTGACTGACTGACTGACTGACTGACTGACTGACTGACTGACTGACTGACTGACTGACTAACTGACTGACTGACTGACTGACTGACTGATTGACTGACTGACTGACTGACTGACTGACTGACTGATTGACTGACTAACTGACTGACTGACTGACTGACTGATGACTGACTGACTGACTGACTGACTGACTGACTGACTGACTGACTGACTGACTGACTGACTGACTGACTGACTGACTGACTGACTGACTGACTGACTGACTGACTGACTGACTGACTGACTGACTGACTGACTGACTGACTGACTGACTGACTGACTGACTGACTGACTGACTGACTGACTGACTGACTGACTGACTGACTGACTGACTGACTGACTGACTGACTGATTGACTAACAGACTGACTGACTGAAACAAGGATACGCACAACAGTTATGGACAGTCTGAACCAGACCGTAATAGCCATAATAACGATTGTTGTGAACGATGACAGCTACAGATTGCACTGATTGACTGACTGACTGACTAACTGACTGACTAACTGACTGACTGACTGACTGACTGACTGACTGACTGACTGACTGACTGACTGACTGACTGACTGACTGACTGACATACTGACTGACTGACTGACTGACTGACTGACTGACTGACGGACTGACTGACTGACTGACTGACTGACTGACTGACTGACTGACTGACTGACTGACTGACTGATTGACTAACAGACTGACTGACTGAAACAAGAATACGCACAACAGTTATGGACAGTCTGAACCAGACCGTAATAGTCATAATAACGATTGTTGTGAACGATGACAGCAACAGATTGCACTGATTGACTGACTGACTG
>OZ038446.1:3113316-3140816 GCA_964036265.1 Daptonema setosum | reverse complement strand
TTTAAAAATTCACGTCAACAGACGTACTCATGTGCTAATGGTGTCAACTTTGACCCAAAATTCCTCAATGTCGCACGCGCTTCAGCACTAGCGGTTTGCGGCGTTGAATACTCCATATCCTAGTTATCAACACCTGATGAACCCACCCCCCCCCGCATCGCCTTAGTTTTCGGTGAAAAATTCACTTTTCTGAAAAAATTGCCGAAAAATGATGAAATTTTTGATTTTTTTGCTCTTTGTCGTGCTGCTGTGGTTGCACACGTTGTCTATCACTCTCCAGACTCCGTATGATTATTTTCCTATTAGTTAGCTTTCTTTTGAGCCCTATTCGAAGGATTTTCGTCAAATTTTGACATTTGAAATCTTACTGAGAAATTTTTCTATCTGAGGTTTTTTTCGATTTTTGTCGTTGGATGATGTGTGCCATGTCGCATTATGGTCCCGAAGGTTCGTAGACGTATCTGCAGTTTAGAAAAAGCGTAATTCACATTTGATAATCACATTGTTTTCTTATTAACCCAAATAAAGTTAGCATATGCCAATACTTAACCATTTTAATCAAGAAAAAGGGAGTTTTCCCCTCGAGGTTTGCCGTACTTTACAGACCAGGGTACTCCTTCATAAATCCTTATTTATACATGTATTTCAAAAAATTCGTATTATATAGTGGGTTTATTTGTGACATCATATTTTAATATTTTAATGTAGCAATCAAAACATTCGATCAGAATTGCTACCTTGGCGACCTCGACTTTTGATTAAATGGCTTCAGCTCCGATGCATGTCGGGGTCAGGTTTAATTGATTTCAGTAAAAAATTTATTTCGTCAAAACTTTTTATATATTACATATCTACATATCACGGCACTTACGTATAAAGGCCTCGTAAATGATTATGAGAAAAGACCATTGAATCACGCTGAACAACACTTTCCCCAATAAGTAAGTTGAGCTTCTGGTTCTGAGTCTTCCAGAACGTGGTCTGTAAATTCCAGAACTTCAGAATCTAGTTTTTGTTGTGCCAAAACTTGATTCACAACTTCCTTAGTTCTAGAATTTTATAATAATTTATTATAACGAATTATGAGAAATAAAATTGCCTCATGTGTAACGTGACGCGTCAGGCTTGAAGACGTTTGTATTTGTACTTCAGGAAATCGTTTTACACGTATCTTTCTTCGTTATTAATCGCAATAGAACAAGCATAAGTTTGTATTTAACTAAATAGTTTTAGGAAAATGGCTGGTGCCTCACAAGAAAAAAAGTTTTACTAAGGGTTTACGAGTATTTAATAGCCGAATACATTCGTCACATGAGTCTTCCAGAACAAGCATATGTTAATATTTAACATGTAGTTTAATGAAAATGTTTGGTGTTTCACAAGAAAAAAATACTATATACGGGATTCTTACGAGCATTTACTAGTCAAAAACATTTGTCACACATCATCTTTCTCAAGTACCGTGCTTCAAAAACCAAGCTACTCCTGGATATGTTAACTGCATCAAATCATTTTTAAGTATGATACATTCGTTTGGGCTACACAATGGCGTACTGGTTTCACATACATACATATAGCGATGGTCATATGGTGTAATGCAAAACTAAATCATTCTCAAAAAACTTTTTTGTATGCGTGATTTTAAATTTTAACGCGTTATAATGTTTCATTCTTTCAAAGTGTATAAAAATTAGTATATGAAAACACAAAGTCATGAGCAATCAGTAGTCAAATTAAAGGTTGATTGATTATTTGCGAACTTGAAAATATGCTATATGCTGGCATTTTTTCACATACATACATATGTAGGGTGTGTGTGAACGACTGTTTAGCAGCAGCCCTTGGATAACGTTCCAAATATTAAATAGGGAATTATTCCACCACCACCATGGGAGGCGCATAACTAGTTCTATCAACTTTCATATAACAGGCCCAGATAAAAATATGTTCGCGTTTGACGCTTTACAGTCACATAAAGTGTTGTTCATTAACTCTTAACTACAGTTGATAGAGACTCTTTCGAGATTCTAGTGAACCATGAAGTATCATTTTTGCTCAGACCATGAATCATCAAATTCACTTTTGGTCTACACACTTGGCTAACGTGCGCGACGTTGATTGGGCCACAACTCAACCGTCCAATCATCATGATCAAAGTTTAACCAATCACGCGAAAGAAAAGCACTGCACTGAACTAGCTTATGGCCCAACATCTGAGTTCGATGTAAAAGGTGGTGTTTTACGGGCTATGATGTTTTTTATTAATCAGAATTTGTGTATTGTCTTTGCTTTTGCTTGCATTAACTTTCAACAATTTTATGATTGATTTCACTCAACAAAGTTTTCAACCTGATGTTTCATGATCTGAGTAAAAATAGTACTTCATATTTCACTAGTATCTCGGAAACGTCATTAAGCAAGTTTGTAATCTCAGTGTGTATCCGGCAATGCAGAAACTACATAAGGGACCAGTCAAATCAGTATCATAATCAATCCTAAAGTGTCCGAAATTGTCAAATCATAACATGCATCAAAGAAAATGAATGAAAAATGCAGGCCACCCATGTTTTTACAAAAGATAGTTTTCAGATGTATGTAGTATCAAAACACCACTTTTTGCCTGGTCCTGTTATTTGAAAAATGATGTAATTAAATGAGCGTCACTGATGACGGTGGTGGAATGTTTCCCTATTTTATATTTGGAACGTTATTTAAGTACCGATGCTAAACAGTCATTTACACACACCCTGTATGAAAAAATGCCAGCATATAGAATATATTTTCTTGTGAGGCACCAGCCACTTTCCTAAAACTATGTGGTAAAATACGAACTTATGCTTGCTCTATTGCGATTAATAACAAAAAAAGAAAAGTGAAAAACGATTTCCTAAAGTAAAAATACAAACGTCTTCAAGCCTGACGCGTCATGTTACATATGAGGCAATTTTATCCCTAATAATTCGTTATAATAAATTATTAAAAAATTCTAGAACTAAGGAAGTTGTGAATCAAGTTTTGGCACAACAAAAACTAGATTCTGAAGTTCTGGAATTTACAGACCACGTTCTGGAAGACTCAGAACCAGATTCTCAACTTACTTATTGGGGAAAGTGTTGTTCAGCGCGATTCAATGGTCTTTTCTCATAATCATTTACGAGGCCCATATATGTAAGTGCCGTGATATGCAGATATGTAACAAATAAAAAGTTTTGACGAAATACATTTTTATCAGAAATCAATTAAATCGACCCCAACATGCATCGGAGCTGAAGCCATTTAATCAAAAGTCGAGGTCGCCAAGGCAGCAATTTTTTCAAGCAATGTTTTGATTGCTACATTAAAATATTAAACTATGATGTCACAAATAAACCCAATATATAATACGAATTTTTTGAAATACATGCATAAATTAGGATTTATGAAAGAGTACCCTGGTCTGTAAAGTACGGTAAACCTCGAGGGGAAAACTCCCTTTTTCTTGATTAAAATGGTTAAGTATTGGCATTTGCCAACTTTATTTGGGTTAATAAGAAAGCAATGTGATTATCAAATGTGAATTACGCTTTTTCTAAACTGCAGATACGTCTACGAACCTTCGGGACCATAATGCGACATGGCACACATCATCCAACGACAAAAATCGAAAAAAAA
Organism: Daptonema setosum; assembly: GCA_964036265.1. NCBI lineage: Eukaryota > Metazoa > Nematoda > Chromadorea > Monhysterida > Xyalidae > Daptonema > Daptonema setosum. The sequence continues at coordinate 3,137,165 of OZ038446.1, read as the reverse complement.
CCTCAGATAGAAAAATTTCTCCAAAAGATTTCAAATGTCAAAATTTGACGAAAATCCTTCGAATAGAGCTCAAAAGAAAGCTAATTAATAGGAAAATAATCATACGGAGTCTGGAGAGTGATAGACAATTTGTGCAACTACAGCAGCCCGACAAAGGGCAAAAAAATCAAAAAATTCATCATTTTTCGGAAATTTTTTCAGAAAAGTGAATTTTTCACCGAAAACTAAGGCGATGCGGGGGGGGGGTGGGTTCATCAGGTGTTGATAACTAGGATATGGAGTATTCAACGCCGCAAACCGCTAGTGCTGAAGCGCGTGCGACATTGAGGAATTTTGGGTCAAAGTTGACACCATTAGCACATGAGTACGTCTGATGACGTGCATTTTTAAAAAGTTAAACTTCCATCAAAAACTTTCCAATATGGCTTAAAATGACCGAAATGACCTCAAGAATTACCATATAAATTTTCAGCTCGATTCCATAAGCCAAACAAAAGTTATAAACGATTGTCGACAGAAAATGACGAAAAACGAAATTTTTGAAAAATTCGTTTTTTTTGACTTTCAGACACCCGTTTTTTGCTAAAATAATGCTTTAATCGAAAAATCGTTTTATATGGTTAATAACCACCCATAGATGTATGAAAAACTGCAATAAACTGGGAAGTTGTTGTTTGGACCGCAAACCGTAGATTTTCTCAGGCAACGCGATATAAAATGGAAGTGGGTGTGAGTGAGTGAGTAAGTGAGTGAGTGAGTGAGTGAGTGAGTGAGTGAGTGAGTGAGTGAGTGAGTGAGTGAGTGAGTGAGTGAGTGAGTGAGTGAGTGAGTGAGTGAGTGAGTGAGTGAGTGAGTGAGTGAGTGAGTGAGTGAGTGAGTGAGTGAGTGAGTGAGTGAGTGAGTGAGTGAGTGAGTGAGTGAGTGAGTGAGTGAGTGAGTGAGTGAGTGAGTGAGTGAGTGAGTGAGTGAGTGAGTGAGTGAGTGAGTGAGTGAGTGAGTGAGTGAGTGAGTGAGTGAGTGAGTGAGTGAGTGAGTGAGTTAGTGAGTGAGTGAGTGAGTGAGTGAGTGAGTGAGTGAGTGAGTGAGTGAGTGAGTGAGTGAGTGAGTGAGTGAGTGAGTGAGTGAGTGAGTGAGTGAGTGAGTGAGTGAGTGAGTGAGTGAGTGAGTGAGTGAGTGAGTGAGTGAGTGAGTGAGTGAGTGAGTGAGTGAGTGAGTGAGTGACTGGCTGAGTGAGTGAATGGGAAAACAAACACATCAAAAACAAACAAAACCTGTTGGTTGTTAAATCATATTCAAGTGAAAACGCTGTCAAAAGTGAGATCTGACGCAATTGTTTGACGTAATTTTGAGTGTCCTTCAGCGCAGATGATTACAATATTTGAATAGATCATGCAGGTTTGTATTAAACAAACATACGAAAGTTAATTTTAATTAATTATAATGTTTAAAAAAGTGCACTATTCGCAATCGCGACGTTGAGAAAAGAATATGAGATTGGAAGTGCTTCAACGAAAGTGGTTCAGTGATTAGAGTGAGTCTGTGCTCATACTTAAAAAAACAAAACTGATCAACGAAGTATACAATTTTGAATGAAATGGCTGCATCTGTTTTTTACATGGAGAATAGTTTTACCAGAATAATGATCTAATAGAAGTATCTGCATAATTCTCACGGTCACGATATTGAAAAACTTCAATGCCCACAATTAGATTATGACACTATTACAAGAACATCACATCAGACTGCTTAGAATAACAAATGCATTTACCTATCGTCAATGTCAATTCCAGGTTATCCAAGCTTATCCAGAAAAATGAATCCTATAAAAATAGTCTTGGAATCAATGAACCGCTCATCGCGAATTTCCGAAAAAAAGAGACCTCGGTCGAGATCAGCTCATTTTCGTCCACATCTTTATAAATCTCGCTTTTTTCGCCCATAAATTTTGTTTGGCGGAAGACGAACAAGTGAATATCCCGAAAATGATTTTTAATCGGATTTTTTTATATATTTTTTAACCTATTTCGTAAGTGACATATTTAGGCTTGAAAAATTACCGAAAAATAATTATTACATACTTTTCGCTTTTCCTCTCATCCGTCGAAGTCATATCTAGAATAAACATATATCACCAGTTTGTCTGGCTATCGGGCCAAGGCTACCGACCCAAAATTTCAAAGGGAGGGGAATCTCACCAAAAAGAAGGAATTTCCAAAAATTAGGCCATTTTACCTACATCCTAGGGAACCAATTCTACTGCTTGAAACTGCCAAAGAGGGGGAATTCCACTTTTTCGTTCTTCCCTCGTCCGCTAGTGCGAATTTGTCTGACTATCGGGAAAACGCGTTGCAACTGGCGATAAAAGAAAAAACGGCGATGTATGGGTTCAGAGGAAATCGCACACATGCGTGCGAGTTATCGCGCACTCGAAAAATGCCGAATAGTTTGAAAAAGACCGACTGAACATCGCTTCATTGCATGAGAATCGGATGATCGGTGTTGAATGATTCAAGCAGTTGGAGAAACGCACTTGATTTCACATTATAAAAGGATTATTATATTATATAATTATATAGAGGCTAATTTACAACCTTATTAGGTAAGCATGGTTTGGATTGGTCTGTTGGAAAGTTACCAATCTACACAAGAAAAAAATGCCGAATAGTTTGAAAAAGACCGACTGAATATCGCTTCATTGCCTGAGAATCGGATGATAGGTGTTGAATGATTCAAGCAGTTGGTGAGATGCACTTGATTTCACATTATAAAAGGATTATTATATTATATAATTATATAGAGGCTAATTTACAACCTTATTAGGTAAGCATGGTTTTGATTGGTCTGTTGGAAAGTTACCAAACTACACAAGAAAAAAATGCCGAATAGTTTGAAAAAAGACCGACTGATTATCGCTTCATGACAATTGAGACATTGGTGTTGAATGATTCAAGCAGTTAGAGAGATGCACTTGGTTTCATATTGAAGGAAGATTATTATATTACATACATATACATAGGTTAATTGATAAACGATTGGATATAGATCAGAGTGGCTTCCATATTAGGTAAACCCAGTTTTAAAAGGTCTAAAACTATTAATAAACTACACCTCTATACACTAGAAAAATGCCGAATAGTTTGAAAAAGACCGACTGAATATCGCTTCATTGCATGAGAATCGGATGATAGGTGTTGAATGATTCAAGCAGTTGGAGAGATGCACTTGATTTCATATCATAGAAGGATTATTATATTACTGTATATAATTATATAGAGGCTAATTTACAACCTTATTAAGTAAGCTTGGTTTTGATTGGTCTGTAGGAAAGTTACCAATTTACACAAGGAAAAAACCCTGAATAGTTTGAAAAAGACCGACTGAATATCGCTTCATTGCATGAGAATCGGATGATCGGTGTTGAATAATTTACGCAGTTGGTGAGATGCACTTGATTTCACATTATAAAAGGATTATTATACAACATACATATGTACGTTTAGGCTAATTTACAACCTCATAGGTAAGCATGGTTTTGATTGGTCTGTAGGAAAGTTACCAATCTACACAAGAAAAAAAAGCCGAATAGTTTGAAAAAGACCGACTCAATATCGCTTCATTGCGTGAGAATCGGATGATCAGTGTTGAATGACTTAAGCAGTTGAAGAGATGCACTTGATTTCACATTATGAAATGATTATTATACCACATACTTATAGGCTAATTGACAACCTTATTAGGTAAGCTTGGTTTTGATTGGTCTGTAGGAAAGTTACCAATCTACACAAGAAAAAAAAAGCCAAATAATTTGAAAAAGACCGACTAAATATCGCTTCATTGCGTGAGAATCGGATGATCAGTGTTGAATGATTTTTTAAGCAGTTGAAGAGTAGCCCTTGATTTCACATTAAAAAAGGATTATTATACCACATACATATAGGCTAATTGACGAACGATTGGGTACAGATCAAAGTGGCTTCCATATTAAGTAAGCCCAGTTTTAGGAGAACCTATAAGTAAAGATAAGCTACACCTCTATACACTAAAAAATGCCGAATAGTTTGAAAAAGACTGACTGAATTTCGCTTCATTGAATGAGAATCGGATGATAGGTGTTGAATGATTTACGCAGTTGGAGAGATGCACTTGATTTCACATTATAATAAGATTATTATACAACATACATATAGGCTAATTGACGAACGAATGGGTATAGTTAGATCAGATGGACTTCCATATTAGGTAAGTCCAGTTTTAAGTGGTTTAAAACTATTGATAAACACTAGAAAAATGCCGTATAGTTTGAAAAAGACCGACTGAATATCGCTTCATTGCATGAGAATCGGATGATAGGTGTTGAATGATTCAAGCAGTTGGAGAGCTGCACTTGATTTCAGATTATAAAAGGATTATTGTATTATATAATTATATAGAGGCTAATTTACAACCTTATTAGGTAAGCATGGTTTTGATTGGTCTGTTGGAAAGTTACCAATCTACACAAGAAAAAAAGCCGAATAGTTTGAAAAAGACCGACTGAATATCGCTTCATTGCATGAGAATCGGATGATCGGTGTTGAATAAGTTACGCAGTTGGAGAGATGCACTTGATTTTAGATTATAAAAGGATTATTATATTATTTATATAATTATATAGAGGCTGATTTACAACCTTATCAGGTAAGCATGGTTTTGATTGGTCTGTTGGAAAGTTACCAATCTACACAAGAAAAAAATGCCGAATAGTTTGAAAAAGACCGACTGAATATCTTCATTGCATGAGAATCGGACGATCAGTGTTGAATGATTTACGCAGTTGCACTTGATTTCACATTATAAAATAACTGTTATACCACATACATATATGCTTATTGACAAACGATTGGTTACAGATCAGAGTGGCTTCCAGGTATTAGGTAAGCCCAGTTTTAAGAGAACCTATAAGTAATGATAAGGTACACCTTTAGACACAAGAAAAAGGCTGAATAGTTTGAAAAAGACCGACTGAATATTGCTTCATTGCATGAGAATCGGATGATAGGTGTTGAATGATTTACGCAGTTGGAGAGATGCACTTGATTTCACATTATAAAAGGATTATTATATTATATAATTTTATAGGGGCTAATTTACAACCTTATTAGGTAAGCATGGTTTTGATTGGTCTGTTGGAAAGTTACCAATCTACACAAGAAAAAAATGCCGAATAGTTTGAAAAAGACCGACTGAATATCGCTTCATTGCATGAGAATCGGATGATCGGTGTTGAATGATTCAAGCAGTTGGTGAGATGCACTTGATTTCACATTATAAAAGGATTATTATACAACATACATATAGGCTAATTGATTAACGATTAGGTGGCTTCCATATTAGGTAAGCTTGGTTTTTGATCAAAAACTCTGGGAAGCCTAAAACTTTAAAAGTTAAAACTGGGAAGTTGAACAAGAAAATGCCAAATAGTAAAAAAACCGGCTGAATTTCGGTGTTGATTGATCCAAGCAGTTAGATTTCAAAACACCGTTTAGGACCTACAAATGACGTTAATACTATTTCACAGCACTCTCAAATAACATTGAATTATCTATCCAATCACTGACCCGTTCTTTTCCAGTTTCATAAATAAAATTACATAGTCAAGCCATGCTCATTTCAAAGTCTTCCAATTAATATCCTACTTGCACGTGTGCAAAAACGGATCTTTGCGTTTTACTCACGCCAAAAACATGTCGAAAAATTTTGTCCACCAAAATCGTTTCTCAGTTTCAACAAACAATGTATAAGCTCTACCCGGTTCAGAAACAATCACATGTACTGCAACTACATATGTGCATACTGGCTTCTGATAAAATTATATATCCGATTCATGCTCATTCCAAACTCTTCTATACATGTATAATAGCATGGTCAGCGTTTCTGAGTAATTCGAAGTCTCTATAAGACTTGCACGTGTGCAAAAACGGATCCCGCCTCCACTGGCTGACGAGATAATCCTCCAAAGGCAGGGGAATATCTTCAAAGAGAGGGGAATGGACAGAAATTATACCATTTTACTCAAACGTTAGGAAACAAAATCTACTCTCTGGACCACCAAAGAGGGGGGAAAAGCCACTTTTCCGTTCTTTCCTCGCCCGCTAGTGCACGTGTGCAAAAACGGATCCCGCCTACACTGGTGGATGAGATAATCCTCCAAAGGCAGGGGAATCTCTCCAGAAAGAGGGGAATCGGCAGTTTTCAGACCATTTTACCTACGCCTTAGGGAACAAACTCTACTTTCTGGAACCACCAAAGAGGGGTGGAATGCCACTTTTCCGTTCTTCCCTCGTCCGCTAGTGCACGTGTGCAAAAACGGATTCCGCCTCAATCTGACATTCATCCACCAGCGGACGAGAAGGGGAGAGAAAAGTGGAATTCCCCCCTCTTTGGCGTTTTCAAAAATTAGAGTTTGTTCCTTAAGGTGTAGGTAAAATGACCGAATTTCCACAAATTCCCCCCTCTTTGGCGAAATTCCCTTCCTTTGAGGGTTTTGCTCTTCCGCCCGTGCATTCAGCCTTGCGTTTTTGCGCGGGGGATTAACGTAGAGGAACGGATGCATAAATACGTATGTATTAAAGCAGCATCCTGTTTCGCATGAAATGTAAGAACGGGCATTTCTTTGATTGCTTCCGTTGATATTTATAGCAGTCTCAATTGCATTCTACCCATTTTTACCTCCGATTTTTTCATAATGAATAAAAATATAGAATTAATTTTGCAATATAAAAGTCAACAACTACAGATTTCAACTCAATGAGGTTGAATTATTAGAAAATTTTCTGTAACATAACTTTTACAATGCAAGCACAGCCATATACAGGGTGGCTGTAAAGTGTGGTCTTGCTTTCTGGTGGTTGCATCCTGTTCAGTTTCGCATGAAATGATGAAATGTAAGAACGGGCATTTCTTTCTTTGCTTCCGTTAATATTTATACATAGCATTCTCCATTGATAAGGAGACTAAATTTGAATGAGTGCATGGAAAACTTTGTTGTCTTTAAAATTTGGTGCAACGTAGTAACCAATGAAAAAGCCATAAGTAAAACTTATCTAGCACAAAAAAATTTCCGACGATCAAATGACTATCCATAAACATTCTAATCTGACTGAAAAATCACACAAGAGGTAAACAAATTATTCATTCCTGAACCCATCATAGCAGACAGACAATTACCATATCAGAACGGTGTTTTCTTAGTGGCCAGGCCAGAGACGTTCAACAAACTGAGGACATAATGACAAACCCAGAATCCAAATCAAAAGAGAATGATAAAAATCAAATGACGATAGAGTATAAAATCACAGCCAAACAGCAATGAAGTGTGAAATTGGTTATCATTATTTCTGCAAAAAATGAAATCTGCCTACAAAAAGGGGAAGCGTATTTTCCGAGGCGGTCATCATGAAGGTCATTTTATCTCTCTTGATCACCAGCCGACGGTGATAACGATAAGAGGTGGGGAAAATGGAATTCCCCCCTCTTTAGCGTTTTCAAAAAAGACTGAATAAGTTCCCTAAGGTGTAGCAACTGTCGATTCCCCCCGTTTTGACGGAACCCCCTCCCTTTGAAGGTTTACTGTAGTTCGTCCACCGTTGCTCTTGATTGTTTGTTGTTTAATCCACTAGCGGACGAGATGGGGTGGGCGAAAAGTGGAAATCCCCCCTCTTTGGCTCTTTTTGAAAAGTACAATTTATACTTTTAGGTGTAGGTGAAATGGCTGATTCCCCCTGCTTGACGGAATTCCCCTGCTTTGGAGTTTTACTGTCCATGTGTAGCTCGTCCTCCGTTGTTCTTGATTGCTTGTTGTTTGATCCACCAACGGACGAGAAGGGGTGGAAAAGTGGAATTCCCCCTCTTTGGCTCTTTTGAAAAGTACAACTTGTTCTAAAGGAGTAGGGAAAATAACTCAAATTTGCCAATTCTCCCCGCTGACGAAATTCCTCTCCCTCTGATGGTTAGCTCGTCAGCCAGGGGTTTGATCTTACCAGCTTTAGTTATAGAAAGGAGTTATCAGAAATTGATTCAAGAAGTTAATTCAGTATAATATAATTTTTCTAACTAAAGAATGATTCTTTGATAAAAAATTCCCCGCATTTAAATTCAGCTTCGTATGGCAGATGACATAGTGAATGTCATATTGAAAATAGTGAAGAAGAGGGTAAGTAAAAAAATAGTAAAAAAAGTGAAAACATCAGACATAAATAAATATGCTTTTCCTGGTAATTCAAGTTCTCATGCTTATTGTTAAAGCAAGTTTTATAATACAATATTATGGAATAAATCACTGAATGCGTGACAAAGTAGTCGGAAAGCGATAAATCCTGTATGGACAACACATTTCAAAGCATATAAAGACTTGCACCAGCGGACGAGAGAGGTAGGGAAAAATGAAATTCCCCTTTCTTTGGCGATTAAAAAAAAATTAAATTGTTCTACAAGGTGTAGGTAAAACGGCTTTATTTCTGCCAATTCCCCCTCTTTGGTAATATTCCCCTCTCTTTGGAGATTTACCTCGTCCGCCAGTGAAGCCTTGTAAAAATATTGCACATAATTATTGGTTATTACCATGACAAACAACTATTTTATTCAACAAGTTTTCTTTATTGTTTTGAAGTGAATTCAGTAAAAATTTTCAAAACATCGATAACACATTAAAAAGACTGTGTGAACAGTATATTGGTTTTTCGTTAATTGATAAAATTATTAAAACAAAGTTGATAACACATTAAAATGACTGTGTGAACAGTATATCTGTTTTTCGTTAATTGATAAAATTATAAAACATGTTGATAACACAATAAAAATATTGTGAGAACAGTATATCGGTTTTTCGTTAAATGATTGATCGTGTTTTATTTTGACAAATAAATATTTGTCAATAATATTATCAAGCCGAATTTTTTTTACTGACTTAGTCTGCTGCGAAAAAAATCGTCTTTCGACGTTTGTGGATATTTATCAAAAAATAAATTTTCGAACGTAACCTTCCTTATAGATAAAATTTCGAAGGAGGCAACTTTTAATATTCTATCTTCAGAAGAAAAATTCCAAACAAAACAGCCAGCTTCATGCCAAAAAATATATGAAAAAAATCGGCGTGCCGATCGCAAAAAATCCGTTATAACAGAGGGAAAACTGGCAAATTGAATTAGCCGACTTTGACCTTGTAGAACGAATGCTCGAAAACTATAGCGGACGAGAAGGGGATGGAAAAGTGGAATTCCCATTCTTTGGCGGTTTCAAGAAGTACAGTTTATTCCTTGAAGAGTAGGTAAAATGGCTCATTTTGTGCCCGTCCCCCCCCCTTTGGGAATTTTCCCCTCCCTTTGAAGGTTTACTCGTCCGCCAGTGATCGGAAAACCATGTGGATGTAGAATGTAATGGCAAGGAACGGGGCTGAGATTAGTAGAAAAATTTATGTTTTCTTTATTTTGAGAGATTAAAAAACAGATTGACTAAGTGTGACCCAAGTGAAAACTATTGTCGGAAAAAATTCTCTCCACTTTCAATTTTTTTGTTCCAGACGCCTGGTTTAGTTGCTTTATTTCCAACATTGAAAGCATAACTGGCGAGTTTTTTCCTAAAGACTAGACTGTTTCCCAAACATCTAAGTTTTCACAAGTTTTTATCGTTAGCGTTTTTGCAGTTTTACATCTAGCGGTAGACAGCGAGCGCACGCCGTAACCGCTCAAGGTTACCATCTATCACTAGCGGCCAAGGGAGGAACAAAAACGGTGAATTCCCCCTCTTTGGATATTGCAAAAGAATGTAATTTTTTCGATAAGGTCTAAGTAGAAATGCCTCAAACTGTGAATTTCCCCTCTCTGAGGAAAATTCACATATTTTTTGAATTATTAGCTCGTCCACCCGTGCCTCGTATCCATCGAAATGAAGATAACACACATCGATCATGAAAAAAACAAGACGCGTGCTCAATTTTCGTCTATTGATTTTGAACGACTAACCGAAGATAATTTTGACGTTCCGAAGAATAATATTAGGTTTAATTGAGATTTATAGTTTTATAGCTCAGTTAAGGTGTCTTGTTATCAAAAACTACCTGAGAAAAAGCTAACCGTACGCAAAAACTTTTTTAATAATTTTTCACCCTAGAATGCAAGGCAATCAAATGGTTTTTAAGCGATATTCATTTCTTCATTGGACACGTCATCATGAGCATTTTCTCAATAATTGACTTGATTTTAGATCAGGTTTCAGTATCATTTTAATTTCATGAGTGAGAAAACCACAAAAATAGGAGGAAAAGTGCTTACCTGTCTGGATCAATTTCTTTCAATCATTTTTTATACTAAAATTTTCTTCATGTGCTGCCTGCAATGATCTTATCATGATAACATGTATGTTGGATCGGGACTAATAAATGTAGGATTCCCTAATAAAAATAGGATAAAATTTGAAGGCCCGTCGTTTTTTTCGCACTGTTTTTCCATGCCCATAAAATACTCTAGGCCTACGATCAATCAAAACACGAAATAATCTCAAAAATCACAAACGGAAGAAGAAGAAAAAATGACGCGCCTTCAAATTTAGTCATCGAGTAATCAATTATAAATATAAACATAAATATAAATATAAATATAAATATAAATATAAATATAAATATAAATATAAATATAAATATAAATATAAATATAAATATAAATATAAATATAAATATAAATATAAATATAAACTCTATGCTTATTCAGTGCCGTTCGATTTGCATTTGCAATAGGCCGAATTGTCAATCACTGATTTTCCCCTTTTCTCCACCACACTGCATTCCACCTGCATCACGGCGCCGCACTTGGACTGTAAGTGAGTGAGTGAGTGAGTGAGTGAGTGAGTGAGTGAGTGAGTGAGTGAGTGAGTGAGTGAGTGAGTGAGTGAGTGAGTGAGTGAGTGAGTGAGTGAGTGAGTGAGTGAGGGAGTGGGTGAGTAAGTGAGTGGGTGAGTAAGTGATTGAGTGAGTGAGTGAGTGAGTGAGTGAGTGAGTGAGTGAGTGAGTGAGTGAGTGTGTGAGTGAGTGAGTGAGTGAGTGAGTGAGTGAGTGAGTGAGTGAGTGAGTGAGTGAGTGAGTGAGTGAGTGAGTGAGTGAGTGAGTGAGTGAGTGAGTGAGTGAGTGAGTGATTTTCTCCCGAGCTGCGACGACCACCCAAAATACACCAGACTGTTCGTCGCCGAATTGAACACGACGAGAAAGTTGCTGATTTCGATAGCATTGTTGTAGGCATCGCCTATTGAAAAAATATTTATACAGTCGTAATAAAATAAGTTGTTGATATAAAAATTAATTTTTTTATTCATCTAAAAAATACATAGAATCAAGTGAAAAGTTGTTGTGTTAACTACTCCAACTTTGAACCGTTAACCGCATCAAATGTAAGAGAAGGTGATGCACAATAGCTGGCTGTTTGACTCAACTCAACACAACAGATGTACGCATTAACAGTTAACGTGTCATTTATTCACTTGAATCTCAAGAAGCTCTTTAGATAAATATCGATATGACTCATCTTATATATTTTTCAAACTGTCTAACGTATCTTTTTTAATCTCTCTTTTCATCTTCATTTCTAATAAATTTTCACGTTCAGTTGTTCAAGTACATAAGTTTCATATGACATTTACCGTACTGTTTTATGGTATTTATATACTTTCCATTGTTTTAAAAAAACTTCGCCTAATAAAGCCCGTATGTTGTTTCTGCTAGCAAAAATGTTGCCCAAAACTTCTGATGAAACATCAGACAACCAGTGTTAACAGGCACATCAATAATCATCACCCCATGCTATACTGTGTTCAACTACGGGGTCAAGCGAGTTGAGTTGAGGCTAATGATGCTTCACTATCAGACTTTTTGAGCCTTATTTTTGATTGCAGAAGCAACATAAGGGCTTCAATAATTTAATAATATTATAAATTAATAATATAATAATTTAATATTATAATAATTAAATAATTTAATTTAATAATAATTCAACTTACCAGCAACGTCATCGTCACTGAGAAACACTTCCAGAACGTTGAGGACCAGTGGAAGAAGATTGCACGACAGAAACTTGATGACAACGATGAGGATCTAAAAGTATAATGTTGCTGTTGTTGTTGTTGAGGTTGTTGTTGTTGTTGTTGTTGTTGTTGTTGTTGTTGTTGTTGTTGTTGTTGTTGTTGTTGTTGTTGTTGTTGTTGTTGTTGTTGTTGTTGTTGTTGTTGTTGTTGTTGTTGTTGTTGTTGTTGTTGTTGTTGTTGTTGTTGTTGTTGTTGTTGTTGTTGTTGTTGTTGTTGTTGTTGTTGTTGTTGTTGTTGTTGTTGTTGTTGTTGTTGTTGTTGTTGTTGTTGTTGTTGTTGTTGTTGTTGTTGTTGTTGTTGTTGTTGTTGTTGTTGTTGTTGTTGTTGTTGTTGTTGTTGTTGTTGTTGTTGTTGTTGTTGTTGTTGTTGTTGTTGTTGTTGTTGTTGTTGTTGTTGTTGTTGTTGTTGTTGTTGTTGTTGTTGTTGTTGTTGTTGTTGTTGTTGTTGTTGTTGTTGTTGTTGTTGTTGTTGTTGTTGTTGTTGTTGTTGTTGTTGTTGTTGTCACACTAACCATAAGAGTGATGTGATTTTGATGTGCTCTTGATTTTTTCATTTGAAGGCTCAAACGATTATTAATCGTTGTGGAGAGTAGTTTTTCACTATAAGAACAAAGCAGTTGGTCAGTCAGTCAGTCAGTCAGTCAGTCAGTCAGTCAGTCGTTCAGTCATTCAGTCAGTCAATCAGTCAGTTACTAACTTTGCTGAATGACGCATGGCCATAACCAGCATTGAACCGAAGACTAATAGACTGAGAAAAGGAACGATAGCCGATACGATTCCAGAAGCTAACATTCGGTAGTAAAAAAGGTAGTTGGAGTCAAGGCGGAGTTCCGTAGGGTACACCTGAAGTCAGTCAGTCAGTCAGTCAGTCACTCATTCAATCAGTCAGTCAGTCAGTCAATCAGTATGACAGTCCGTCATTCAATCAGTCAGTCAGTCAGTCAGTAAGTCAGTCAGTCAGTCAGTCTGTCAGTCAGTCAGTAAGTGAGTGAGTGAGTGAGTGAGTGAGCGAGTCAGTCAGTCAGTCAGTCAGTCAGTCAGTCAGTCTGTAGGTCAGTCAGTAACTCAGGCAGTCAGTCACCTGTTGTCTGAGTATCTCATGAGCCACATCATAACACGTTATGGTTATCAACTCGAAATGAACGGGAAAACAAAATGTTATCGCTGTTAGGACAACCAAAAAGCACAGTTTCCGCGAGTGTAAAGCGAACACGGCTGGATATAGTGAGTGAGTGAGTGAGTGAGTGAGTTAGTAAGTGAGTGAGTTAGTGAGTTGGTAAGTGAGCAGGTGATTGAGTGATTGAGTGAGTGGGTGAGTGGGTGAGTGGGTGAGTGGGTGAGTGGGTGAGTGGGTGAGTGCATCAGTGAGTGAGTGACTCACATGATTTCGCATGTAATGGTCTGGAAACTGCTCGATATCTTGCAAAAGCAATAAGGACTGTCATCCAAGTCGTTGACATTGATGAAGTTACACTGGAAGACAATTGATAACTGACTGACTGACTGACTGACTGACTGACTGACTGACTGACTGACTGACTGACTGACTGACTGACTGACTGACTGACTGACTGACTGACTGACTGACTGACTGACTGACTGACTGACTGACTGACTGACTGACTGACTGACTGACTTACTGATTGACTGACTGACTGACTGACTGACTGACAAACCCGACGCCATAGACGCTTCTGCTCAGCCAAACTAATCGATCATCATGGTAGTCGAAGATTATGGCAATCAACTTGAGTGAGTAAAACCACAACGTGCTGATTAGAAGTGAGGTATCACAAAGGGTGAGAGCCATGAGGTAGTTGTTGAAACCCTGGAGAGACGATGATTATCGAGAAAGTGTTACAGCAACAACAACAACAACCAACCAACCAACCATCAACAACAACAACAACAACAACAACAACAACAACAACAACAAAAACAACAACAACAACAACAACAACAACAACAACAACAACAACAACAACAACAACAACAACAACAACAACAACAACAACAACAACAACAACAACAACAACAACAACAACAACAACACACCTTTAACTTCATTGTCCGCAGCACACTCAGACTGCATAAATTCACGGCTACGCCGAACGAAATGACTACGCTTGTGGCTACGCCTCCCAGCGGTATGGCTAATGTCGCCAAGTCTATTCCACTTGTCGCGAACGGGTCGAAACACATCGTATACTTCGTGGCATTTTGGTGATGCATTTTGGTTGAATTATATTGGTTGTTTACTGGAATTTACAAAACATTCAGAAATAAATGTAATTGGAAACAAATTTTTTTTCGCGTTAAGAAAAAATTTGCTACGCTGAACGAAATGACTACGCTTATGGCTACGCCTACCAGCGGTATGGCTAATGTCGCCAAGTCGATTTAACTTGTCGCAAACGGGTCGAAACACATCGTGTATTTTGTAGCATAGAATGTAACATTTTGGTCAATTGGTAAGTAACTGTAATTAAAATTAATAGTTTGGCTGAAAAAATGTTTCCCACTTTCTTCAGCGCAGAAAGATATTTTTTATTTCTGCTACGCCGCTTGTGGCTACGCCTCCCAACGGTATGGCTAATGTCGCCAAGTCTATTCCACTTGTCGCAAACGGGTCGTAACACATTGTATATTTACTTTGTGACATTTTGATGTATCATTTTGTGGAATCTATTGGTAGGTGACTGTAATTCACAAAATTGTCAGAGAGAAATAATACGACAGTAATTTATTCATGTTTGGTTTTCCTATGGCGCAGAAACATTTATTCCTGCCCACTGGTCGCAGAGGCCGTATAAAATAACTGTATACTTTTAGGTTTCTATGCTATGGTTTGTAGCATTTTGGTTTTCGGTAGTTAACTGAAATCAAGGGTAGGCCGCTAGGCCTAACCCTTGATATGGTTCGATTAAGATAAGCTTTTTTGCGGTTCACAATACATATATTTAGACAACAAAATTTGACTTGTAAATTATAATGTTCCGTGTGGTGGAGCCTGATGTCCATGAATTCGAGATTTTTCTACTCGTAAGTTTGGAAACCTCCCTTCTTGAATTTCAAAATGCAACTCAGAACTTCTAAAACTGCGATCAATGTTTTCTATAATGTTTCTCATCGGCATCGATACAATACAATGGGGTAACAGACAGTAACAAGGAGCTAGCAAAAATTAGCGACAACAACATGGAGCTAGCAAAAATTAGCGACAGTAACAAGGAGCTAGCAAAAATTAGCGTCAGTAACAAAGAGCTAGCCATAATTAGCGACAGTAACAATGGTTTAGCCATAATTAGCGACAGTAACAATGGTTTAGCCATAGTGACAGTAACAATGGTTTAGCCATAATTAGCGACAGTAACAATGGTTTAACCATAATTAGCGACAGTAACAATGGGTTAGTCATAATTAGCTACAGTAACAATGGTTTAGCCATAATTAGCGACAGTAACAATGGTTTAACCATAATTAGCTACAGTAACAATGGTTTAGCCATAATTAGCGGCAGTAACAATGGTTTAGCCATAATTAGCGACAGTAACAATGGTTTAGCCATAATTAGCGACAGTAACAATGGTTTAGCTATAATTAGCGACAGTAACAATGGTTTAGTCATAATTAGCGACAGAAACAATGGTTTAGCCTTAATTAGCTACAGTAACAATGGTTTAGCCATAATTAGTGGCAGTAACAATGGTTTAGCCATAATCAGTGACAGTAACAATGGTTTAGCCATAATTAGCGACAGTAACAAATGTTTAGCCATAATTAGCGACAGTAACAATGGTTTAGCCATAATTAGCGACAGTAACAATGGTTTAGCTCTAATTAGCGACAGTAACAATGGTTTAACCATAATTAGCGACAGTAACAATGGTTTAGCCATAATTAGCGACAGTAACAACGGTTTATTCATAATTAGCTACACTAACAATGGTTTAGCCATAATTAGCGGCAGTAACATTGGTTTAGCCATAATTAGCGACAGTAACAATGAGCTAGCAAAAATTAGCGACAAGCAGAATTGTTTCCACGACAAGTATGGTTTCCTCGCCGAAGGAAATGCGTATCCGAAATGCGTCCCTGAACAGTCCAGCGCGTTAATTTCTTCTCTAGACAGACATTTTCATAAAAGACTTTTTGTGATTACGGAAGATGAGTAAGCTGTTATAAAAGATTGTCCGCTTACTCACGTACCGTAATTACAAAAAGTCTGGTTTCCTGGGGAAGACCTCGAGTATATTTAGCGCGATCCTAGTATCTCAAAAGGAAGTCAGCTGCACACCATAACGGATTCAGCTCGGTTTGCATTTTTTACAGTAGGTTCACCACTTTGGGATGAAACTTCGTGTACATGATATGGAATGAAACTTTGTGTACATGATAATGAAATGAAACTTCGTGTACATGATAACGAAGGCCACACAGTGGTGTGCGTGATTTGTCCAATGACCGTAATACTCATTAATATAATACAAATCCCAGACATATCCAATAAGTTTAATTAAAGACGAAGTATTTATGTACGTATGTAATCAGACAAAAGCCTATAACTAGATCAAGGTATTTAGTTAGCAAGACTCCCCACCAAGAAACCCGTTCAACACGTAAGCGAAATTCCAACCCAAAAATTATCCTAGAACTTTCACTAAACGCCAAAATTTTCTGTCACCCAAATAAATTCCATATGAAGTTTTACAGTCCGTTAATCCCCGATAACCTATCGTTATGCCCGCGCAGCGGTGGTGTTTCAGTAGTCACCCACCTCTGCTTGCGGACATGAAATTTCGCGTATGAGAAAAATTCTAGGCAAATTTTTTGGGATTGGAAATATGCAGCACGTATGCAATGAATTTAGCTCAATGTCGATATGTTGTCCAGTAGTGGCATGTGAAACAGTATTTTCTCCATAAAATTTGAATGCGCGCCAAAAGCAGGTTCGAATTCAAACTATGCGCCAATTTTTTTATGTGTAACTAAAAATTCAGGATGGTTAGATCTGGTGTACCCATAAAGCCCGGTCGTAAAGCTCTGTTATTTATGTTTGGCACTAGTGGACCAACCAAATCTCCAAAGGAGGGGAATTTCGTCATAGAGGGAAGAATGCTAAGTTTACATTTTACCTACACCTTATAAAACAAACTCTACTTTTTGAAACCGCCACAGAGGGGGTATTTCCACTTTTCCCTCCCCTTCTCGTCCATGACGTTTGGCATGTAATAAACGTTAAATACGTTTCAGTTGTTGGCAAACGAGGTAACATGTATGTTTAGGTATTACTAAGAAATAAAACTTTTTAGATCACAAAAAGGTCATTATTCAGAGGATAAAGTAAAAAAAAACAGATTTTCTCGGATTTTTTTACTTTATCCTCGATTTTACCAATCTTTGTTCAGTTAATCAAAAAACACCATCAGAATCGATTTTTCGGTTAATTCTAGGTCTGGGGGCCGTCAAGGAGTGTTACGAGACTTTAGACCACCCATGTATGTTAGATACACCAAGTTTAACCCGCCACAATAAAGATCACCTTCCGCCGGGAATACATACCCGCCACTGGCGGAGATCTAATCCTCCAAACGGAGGGGAATTTCGTCAAAGAGAGGGGATTCGTAATTTTCGAGCCATTTTATCTAAACCTTGAGAAAAAAATTATATGTTTTGGAAACGCCAGCGAGGGGAAAATTCTAAATTTTTTATTCTTCCCTCGTCCGCTAGAGAGCATTTCCCATGTTAGATACACCAAATTGAGATCTCATTCCGCGGGATATAAGTATCCGCTACACCAGTCACTCGCTAATCCAAGGGATGGGAAAAGTGGAATTCCCCTCCTCTTGGCATTTTCAAGAACTCGAATTTGTTCCCTAAGGTGTAGGTAAAATAGTCTGAAAACTGCCAACCCCCTCCTCTTTGATGAAATTTTCCTACCTTTGGAGGTTTGATTCGTCCGCCAGTACATTCAACCTACAGTACTAATTTCCTCTAAAGACAGACATTCTTATAAAAGCCGGATATATAGCTTGCTCTTGTACCGTAATCACAGAAAGTCTGGCTTGCTGAAGGAATCAAGAAAATCTAGCGATTTTTTTGGTTAGGAAATTTCTATATAAAGCCCATATGTTGTTTCTGCCAGCAAAAGTATTGCCCAAATCGTCTGATAATGAAACATCAAACAATGTAGTTTGGTTAAGGTATATTGCTATCAAGCATCGCAACAGGCCTATGGATTTCTATGAAGCCCGTGACGACATGCCGAGGCAGTTTGAATTCAAATTCGCGTTTGACGGGCGTTCACATTTTTCAGAGAATGTTTTTTTCACATGATATTTGGTCAGTGAAGCTAACAATGTTACATATATCATATCAAACTAACATTAAGTCTTTCAAAGTTTCAACTTCTACGTGCAAAATCATCCCTTGAAAGACTTAGATATATCTAATAAAATGATAAAAAAGTGGCACATGTAAGTAGTTTTATCTGATAGTTGATGAAGATGATAATTACTTTCAACCATTCATTTATCACAATTAAATGAAGTAAACGAGAACGTTGAATTCAAGTGAAAAGTAAAATTAAATAAACAGTAAATTTACAAGAATTCTACGTTTACGTGCAAAATCATGCGCACTTGAAAGTGATAAAAAAATTGGACATGTAGTTTCTATCTGATAGTTGATGATGATGATAACTACATTCATTCACTCATTTATCAAAAATTAGAAAATCAAATACTTTCCAAATCTTTTAACTGAATATATTTTTTTTATCAAAATTTGTTTTATTTAGATTTTTTATAAAATTTTAAGAAAGTATCCCACACCGTACGTGCAAAGTCCTGCGCAAGTACATACAGTAGTTCTATCTGATAATTGATCAAGATCATAATCACATTCATCCACTCATTTATGCATTGAAATCAGACAAAATATACGAGCCTTCATGCGGGAGTCATCAACTTCTCGTTTATTCTCCATAGAAGAGTTTTACGCATAAACAAAGGATTGAATAATTACATACATTGCAACGAATAGGTGTATTCATAGTTGATTAGGGGATACAATTTGAATGCAATACATAATTCCAATCATTAGGGGATATCAGTCATAGATTCAATAAATCTCTCACTCACTAAGAAAATCGGTGATTTTTGTTGGTATATTTTCTTCACTCGTCTGATCTCACACCCGAAAGCAGTAATTCACATAAGCCACTCGAACAATGAACGAATACCTACAGCTACAGGTTTATGCCTGAGCCTGACTTACTTGCCTGTATGTATGTAATGATTTAATGAAGTTACAACCATCAATCAAGTACTACATATAAGTGTGAATACTGATCTAATCAAAGGCACTAGCGTACAAGAAGGGAAGGGAAAAGTGGAATTCCCCCTCTTTGGCGTTTTTAAACTCGTTCCCTAAGGTGTAGGTAAAATGGCCTGAAAACTGCCAATTCCTCCTCTTTAGCGAAATTCCCCACCCTTTAGAGGATTAACTCTACCGTCAGTGATCTAGGGTTCTAGGATTAACGATCAGTACCGGGTGTCCCATTTAAAAGTCCGGATTTTTATTTTGAATAACAACCGTAATTTTTTGCCGATTTAAAAAAGTTTTGCGCCAAGTTATAGACAATTTCTGGCTATTTTGTTAACTTTTTTATTTTCCGGAATCAACTAAACGAATCGATTTTTATGACAAAATTCCCGACACCCCCCTTTTTCATGTTTTTGCACTGTAGTCGGTAGCTTCTCAAACGATGGCGTGAGCGTTACAAAAGCAATTTTGATAATTTAAGAAATCATTTCAGTTGAATAATAAGATAAAAACATGTTATAAGACGGATAACAATCAAATTGATAACAATCATATAACCAACATGCTGCTAAAACTCCGCATCCACAAGCATGCGCTAGCGCAGGGAGCTTGGGTTTCCTTTTGTGAAAATTTGCACATCAGGTTTATCCATACCCAACACCGACATGATGTGGTGGTTTCCAAAGCATAATATTGTAATTCACCGTGTTTTACCGTTATTAAGCAAATTTTTTTCAAGCTGGGTAAGTTAATCTCTCACAGGAAGGAGAAACCACGCTCCCTGCGCAAGTGCATGCTTGCCGATGCGTTTGAGTGCTTTGTGGTTACTGTCAGAGCAGCTTGTTAGTTTTGATGAGTGCTAACAATTTATCAGTATTCCGTATTATAACAAGTTTGAAACGTTATTGAACTGAAATGATGATTTAAATTATAAATTTTTATTAATGAAGGTCACGCTATCGTCTAAAAACCGCCGACTTGAGTACAAAAAACGTGAAAAACGGGTATGTTGGGAATTTTTTCATAAAAATCGATTTACAAGCTCGATTTCAAAAAATTAAAAACTAAACAAAATAACCTGAAATTGTCTATAACCTGACGCAAAATTTTTTGAAATCGAAGGAAAATTGCGATTGTTATTCAAAATAAAAATCCGGACTTTTAAATGGGACACCCTGTACTTGATAATACATGAATAATCTGGATCTACAGCCGGTTAACCAGATACCACGAGTTTGCCAATGAATCATCAATTCATTAGCGGCTAATGATTATACCGATTCCAGTCACTCAGAAATAGAAGATACAGAAAGTTTTTTTCGCTGAAATATGGCTTGGTGAGGGAAAATTAATTTTGTGGGCCGGTTACGCACGTAAAGACGCTTTCGAGATTCTAGTGAAATATGAAGCACCATTTTTGGTCCGACCATGAAACATCAGGTTGAAAACTTTGTTGGGTGAAATCAAACCTAATTTTGTTTGAAATTAATGCAAGTAAAATCATACAAGGACAATAGACAAATTCTGTTTAATAAAAAACATCATAGCCCGTAAAACCCCACTTTTTACACCGAACTCAGATATTGGGCCACGAGCTAGTTCAATGCTCTGCTGTTCTTTCGCGTGATTGGCTGAACTTCTGTGATGATGATTGACCGGTTGAGTTGTGGCCCAATCACCATCACGCACGTTAGCCAAGTGTGTGGACCAAAAGTGAGTTGATGTTTCATTGTCTGAGCGAAAATAGCACTTGATATTTCACTAGAATCTCGAAAGCGTCTTTACACTGTACATATGCATACAATGAATTAAGCGCAATTTTTGTATTTTGTCCAAGTGTTCTGTGAAAAAGACTTTATTTATTGAAAATTTGAAACCGTGGATAGGATATACCCGCTTGTTGACTGGCTAATATTGCTTCAAGTTAAAATTATGTCCATAGCCTTAGTTTCAGCAGAATTTAAGGTCTGGGAGTTGGAAAAAATAGACTCAAAGGGGTGGTGAATTCGAACTGCGCACGAAAAAACTTTAATGAAAAACGTTGGTTAGGCTATCTATATTGGTTTTTATAACAACTTCAATCACTAAGAATCGACAGGTTCAAGTCCGTGAAGAAAAAAATATTCAGTATAATACTTCCGTTACCGTTAAGTATCAATTCTTACTCTTCAGTTCTTCAGTATCACTGATCAGTGTCACGATTGATTGCATGTTTCAATTCATACTCTAACAAAAGATATGCATGACTTATTAATCTAAGTCTAAGAAGTCTGCGAAAAAATTCCAAATGCATGCAATTAGAAAGACCAAAGTTAGCAAATTCTGTTTCCGCAAGCAAAATGATTGCCTAAAATTTCTGATAATGAAACATCACTAGCCTCAATTCAACTCGGTCTAACCATGTCTAACACAGTATATGTACCATGAGGTGATGATGATTGATGTGTGTGTTAACACTGATTGTCTGATGTTTCATTATCAGACGTTTTGTGCAATACTTTCGTTTGCAGAAGCAACATACGGGCTTAACTAGCGGACGACTGACAATGAATCAAAACTTTTCCCTATGTGATTTTGGGCAGATATACAGGGTGAACCAAAAAAATCATACGATTTTGAACGTTAATAACTCGATCTGTAAACAACCGATTCAATTGTTTTTGCTTTCATTGGAAAGCCTATATTTCAACTTAAAATCCCTCCAATTTTAATCCTGTTTCATGGAGTTACCCTGAAGTTACAGAAGAAAATATGAATAATTTTGCTTTTTTACCGAAAAAGTCATCGAAATTCATGGGCTATTGTATTTTAAAAACTGTAAACGGAGAATTTCAGTTTATGAATAAATGAAATGCATCAAATAACAACTAGTTAAGCCTTGTTGATCAAAGATAAATGAATGGTACGCTCGATTTGACCATTTTCCTGAACAACCAAAGCCCGGGCTCAGGGTTAAATTTGTCAATAGCGACTATGACATCCGTCATGAATTTTTTTCCAAGCACTAAATATGGTATTCCAGAGTTATAATAGAGCTCAGAAAACTCTATTCCCCTTATCGAACCTTTCAAATTTAGAAATTTGTTGTCCAAAAGGAACATTTTGCTAAACCATAAAATTCCGGTTTTTTCATCCAAAAACGGGATTTTTTTGGTGTTTCTTCTGTAACTTGAGGGCAACTCTATAACACAAAACCAAAATTGGAGGGATTTTAAGTTAAAATATTGGCTTTCTAATGAAAACAAGAACGATTGAATCGGTTGTTCAAAGCTCGAGTTATTAACGTTCAAAATCGTATGGTTTTTTTGACCCACCCTGTATGTAGGAAAGTAGAAAAAATTTTTATATTGATATTGCTCATACCAGTTTGTGACAACCTGGATGTGGGTGTGACATGGCCATTAAGGGAGGCGGGACTGTTATAATATCAAAAACGATTTCCAAGGACCCGTCACGCACATATAGCCTCCGTAATTCATCATGAGAAAAACCAAATCCGGATTACGACCGACGGATTTCCAGTGAATAAGATTTTCACCACGCATGAATTTTATTATTTTCATTCCCTGCCTATTGAATACTTTCTTCATTTTTTTTCTAATATAGTCACTTCACTAATGAATTACTGTTCCAGCAAATTTTGTCGATGCACTATACGTCTTCAATGCAATTCTTCAATTTTCTCGAGCTATAGGGAACGGATTTAGGTGAGGTCAGCGTAAAAGTTGAAGAATGAGCTTTTCTCTTTCTTCCCTTTCTCGTTTGAGCTTAAAATTTTGGAAATTGGCTCATTAGAACTCCAAATAATCAAGAAACTAGAACTTTAGAGCTAATCGACACGATATTCGTTGACTTTGCTAGTTTCTCCATTATTCCGAGCCAATTTAAAAAATTCTATTTTTCAATGAAGAGGGAAAAGGTACTCTTCAATTTGATATCAAATTTTTTTAAATACGTTCAGTTTAGGTCGGTATAATCTAAGAAAATAATACTGCATCGACAGATTTGCGCTGGAACAGTAATTCATTGGCGACTATATGTTTTAATGAAATGTATATATTTCGGGTTTCTGAAAAATAACTTCGGTTCCATTATTCTATAAAAAATTATAAAACTGAAGTATGTAATGAATTACGAAAACTAAAAGTCGAAAACTATAGAAAGTTTTAATTAATAAAATTCGAAAACTATCGGATTTGAATCATGTCCCGAATCAGAGATAAGTTTTTTGTCGTAAGACAATTTCCCGGCATGAAGTGACATAGGCATGTACACATCATGACTGGGAAACATCTTAATCATTTGTTATAATGAAATACGGGGCTATATGCGTAGTGTTTGGTTTGGATGCAACATAAGTTATTTACATTATTTGAAAGTTTTCATAAAAGGATATGTCCACTTTTCTGTCCGTCACTC
>OZ038446.1:3095816-3108316 GCA_964036265.1 Daptonema setosum | reverse complement strand
TTTTCTCCACTGACGCCATCACGGCCCCATCACACACTGTTACCGTTCAGAATAATGTTTTCGTAAAGGTCAGAGAGCTGGCTTGAACTTTTCATCAATGACAGAAACCCCAAAAAAACGCGTCAGGATCTGTGTGTCAAATCGGGTTTCTAACTTAGGACCACCAGCTTTTGAGTCTAGCTTCCAACGCACTGGACTAGACAAGCGACAACGAACCTTCAACTTCATTGTCTTCAGTACGCGTAGACTGCACAGGTTCACGGCTACGCCGAACGCAATGACTACGCTTGTGGCTACGCCTCCCAACGGTATGGCCAGCTCCGCCAAGTCTGACCCACTTGTCGCGAACGGGTCGAAACAATCCGGATAATTCGTCATGTTTGGAGGGCGCATTTTTTTGTTTATTATTGTGATATTTTATTTGTTTGTTAACTGAAAAGATTAGAAAAGTTGGAAGATAAGAAAATAGTTTTTTTGCTACGCCGAACGCAATGACTACGCTTATGGCTACGCCTCCCAATGGTTTGGCCAGCTCCGCCAAGTCTGACCCACTTGTCGCGAACGGGTCAAAACAGTCCGGATAAGTCGTCATATTTGGAGAGCGCATTTTTTATTACTGTTTATTATAGTAATATTTTAATTGTTCGTTAACTGAAAAGATTGGAAAAGTTGGAAGATAAGAAAATAGTTTTTTTGCTACGCCGAACGCAATGACTACGCTTGTGGCTACGCGTCCCAGTGGTATGGCCAGCTCAGCCAAGTCTGACCCATTGGTTGCGAAAGGTTCGCAAACAGTTTGGATAATGCGATGCATTTGTAATTTTTTTAAAGTTTGTTGGAAAAATTAAAGAAATTATAAGATTCGACGTTAATTGAATATTAAAAATTTCCGTGTTTTCTCACGCCTAATAACGCAAAACTACGCTTATGACTACGTCAATATGTTGTATGGCATCAATAGGCCATCTTCTCTAAGTTCTTCTGTTTCACTGTTTCGACGTCTCCGCTATTCTATGCAGGCTACGTTTTTATTCTATACTACTGTTTTTTCTCTTTGATGCTGAACTGGAATGATTAAGGAAGTTGATGGATTAGACGTTACATCAACAATACAACTTTCGTGATTTCGCACGCGTAGATTATGTAGGCAAGGACAGCTGAAATTGAGACAATGGAACGGAACCTTTTTTTCTTATAAACATATTTCAAGGAAAGTGAATCTAATGTGATTCATTTTTAATTACTTGGGATTAGTGAAGTTACCAGGGAAGATTTTGTGCCGTCTGACGAGGAAACATTCCACCAGCTCATTATTACATACTGTAGCTGTCATTAGCATAATTGCCGATTATCATAGCAATGTACAGGGTGTCCCATCCTTAAACAACGATATGGACAGCTTCGTGTTTGAGTTGTACTGGGTTTTAAAACTGAAATTTCATTTTCAAATAGATAATTCTTTAACAGTTTATTTGACACATGTCGTCAGACGTAACCCTCTGGACTTCTGGTTCCTAGGTGATTTGAGCGCGCATATACCGAGAAGTTGCGCGAATCCAGTCACGTCGTTTTATCGTTCAAGATATGGTGCAATTTTCATCGAATAGGAAGGAAATATAGTCCTTAAGTGGAACCTCTGGTAGATGTCAAAGAAATTGACGTTTCAGTAACATACATAGACCATGTAAAACTCGAACACAAAGCCGTCAACATCAGCGGTTAAGGATGGGACACCCTGCTTAAGCTGCATTTATGCGTCATTCAACGTCATGTACTGGCAGATGAGCCGAACCTCCAAAGGGAGGGGAATTATCCCAAAGAGGGGGGAATCAGCAGAATTTATGCCAATTTACCTACACCTTAAGGAACAAATTCCATTTTCTGAAATCGCCAAAGAGGGGGGAATTCCACTTTTCCCACCCCTTCTCGTCCGCTAGTGACTTCATGTAAACCCCCCGTAAGTTGCAACTGCTAGCCAAAATAGTTCCCAAAACTTCTGATAATGAAGCATTATTTTTGCTTGCAGAAACCACATACGGGCTTTATGACTAACTGACCGACTTATTACATTCATATAATACCTATTGTAACTAATAAAGGTAAGTAATTGAGTACGTAATCAGACAAAATCATCTAGCGGGAGTAGATGGAGCCCGGGTGGGGTGGGGGAAAGGGGGGGATGGGATATCTGTACCTAGTACTCGAGGGCACCAATGGACGAGGTAAACCTGCAAAGGGAGGGGAATCTTCCCAAAGAGGAGGAAATTATCAGAAATTAGGCCATTTCACCTACACCGTGAGGAACAAACTATATTTTTTAAAACATCCAAAAAAGGGGGGAGAGTTCCACTTTTCTCTCCCCTTTTCGCTAGAGCTCGAGGTGATAGGTAAAAATGTTACGGTTGGTGAAGGTGAGAGATTAGTTTGTTATAATGGCCTATTCTAGGATCACAGGCGGACGAGCTAATCCTCCAAAGGAGGTGAGATTCGTCAAAGAGTGGGGAATTGGCAGTTTTGAAGCACTTTCACCTAGATTTTAGGGAACCAAAAATTTTCACATTTTGGAACTACCATAGAGGGAGGAATTCCACTTTTCTCCCCTCTTCTCGTTCTCTAGTGCTCGAGGGGATATCAAGGGACGGACCTTAGTCCGTTCCTTTAATATGATTCGATAGAGATAAGCTTTTTTTGTGAAAATGTTCCGGTTGGTGAAGGTGAGAGATTAGTTTGTTATAGTGGCCTACTCTATGATCACTGGCGGACGAGCTAATCCTCCAAAAAAGGGGAATTTCGTTAAAGAGTGAGGAATTGGCAGTTTTGAAGCAAATTTACCAACATTTTATGGAACGAGTTTTACTTTTTGAACCGCCAAAGAGGGAGAATAATCGTTTTTGTTCTTCCATCGTCCGCTGGTGATCTGAATAAGTGGTGTAGGATTAAGGAAATCTAGTGTCTAGGATTATCGTCATTCGGAAGTAATTGGCGCTTGATCTGAGTTCTAACCTCATTTCAAATCGGGCACACTAGCGGACAAGCAGGGGAGGGAAAAGTGAAATCCCCCCACTTTGGCGTTTTCAAAAAGTAGAATTTGTTCCCTAAGGTATAGGTAGAATGGCTTAATTTTTGCCGATTCCCCCACTTTGGAGGTTTAGTTCGTTCGCCAGTGCCACATTGTAGTCTGATCTAAATTCGGATTTTGCCGCGCGCTCGCGGCATTCGGGCCACATAAGAATGCACTATAGGCCTCATAATTGATTATAAGAAATGAAAACTGCGATAACCCATGGCATAGCCGGAACCAGATTCTCAAGTCCAGAACCGGACTCTCAAGTAATGAAATTTCTGTGCCACGTTTCGGATTTTCTTATACCCAATTACGAGGCCTATAGATCATTGCACGTATAAACGGGTTTCTTGTTAGTCAAAAACTTTTTGGCGCGCAGTTTGAATTCAAATCTGTTTTGGCGCGCTTATAAAAATTCAATAAATAAAATCTTTTTCAGATCGCATTTGGACAACATACAACAGTTGCGATTAATTCATGGCATACTTGCGCAACAGACCGATAAGTCTAATTTTCGATATAAAGAAACCCTGACCAAGAATAAACTTGATTAAACTTGGAAACCCAACAGACATGATTACATATCGCTCAAAATCTCACGTACACGGTACGGAATCAAGTGAGTCAATAATTAAATGATCACTTGCGAACGAGCCAAACCATCAAAGGGAGGGGAATCCTTCCAAAGAGGGGGAATTGGCAGAGTTTAAGCTATTTTATACATCCAAAGAGGGGGAATTCCATTTTTCCCTTCCCTTCTCGTCCGCTAATGGAGATGATGAATGTTCGGAAGTACTGTAAAGCCATGTTATTAACCCAGAAACCAGCCTGATGATTGAGCACATATCGTAAATCCTGAACCTCAGACTGGAGCACTGGGGAACGAGCTAAATTCCCAAAGGGAGGGGAATCTTTCCAAAGAGGGAAGAATTGGTAGAGCATAGGCCATTTACCCACACGTTGAGAAACAAACTCTACTTTTGAAACCACCAAAGAGGGGGGAATTCCACTTTTCCCTACCCTTCTCGTCCGCTAGTGGACTGGACTTACGGCACTGGAAACTTCCATGCATAACTTAGTGAAAAAGTTATAAATAGTAATGTGCTTTGATTAGCAACGTTGCTTAGTTGTTTAACGCGCTTCATAAAGTAGCGTGGGGTGGTGTGTTCGAAACTCGAGCCACTAGCTGCGCAACTAAAAGTTGCCTATTTGTGGAGAGGCGACTGACTGACTGACTGATGGAATTACCGACTGAATGACTGACTGACTGAATGACTGTTTGACTGATTGATTGACTGACTGATAGACTGACTGACTGACTGACTGATTGACTGACTGACTGACTGCCTGACTGCCTGACTGATTGACTGACTGACAGACTGAATGTCTGACTTTATATACGAACATACATGAGAGATGCAGGAAGTTTCTGATGAACCATTTTGCGCAAATTTTTAGCAGGTGAAATTGTAAATCAAATTCTTTTTGTTTTATTGCAAAACGGTATAGCCAGCGGTATCACCCCTCAATAATTCAATTAGGAACTCAACTTGACTGCGTTCCATTATTATCGAATTTTTTTTAATAAGGCTTTGACTGTGACTGACTGTCTAACTGACTGACAGACATACTGACTGACTGACTGTCTGTCTGCGTTTCTGGCTTAATACATTCTACTTGGGTGATACGGAAAGTTTCTTACAAAGAATTACTGTAACTTTTCATGACATATTTTTTTAATTAGATTATGTTGTTGAATTCAATATGGTATCGCTTTCTTAATTAATTAACTAAATAGGAGACACAATTTGAATGCGTATCGTTTTTGTATGACGTTTCCCAGAAACGTTCTGCAGGTGAAATTTTATATTAACTTCTATTGATTGATTTCAAACACGTGTATAACTGAGGTTCGCATATTTCGCGACAGTTTTCCTGTACATGTATAGTCGAATTTTTTGGTTACGCCTTTTTTCGGGAACTTTTTTTGTGTAAAACCTTTCCCTCACCCAGAAATTGGCGGTCGAAAGCAGCAGTTTGGGTTGATGAAAAGGTATTATACACAAAAAAAGTTGCTAAAAAGAGTCATAATCATCTTTTTAAGAACTTTTCTGTGTGTAAAACCTTTTCATCAACCCCAAATAGCTGCTTTCGACTGCCAATTTCTGGGTGAGGGAAAGGTTTTACACAAAATAAGTTCCCAAAAAAGGCGTAACCAAAAAATTCGACTATAGTAGGAACAGTTTTCTGTGAAAAAATTTCATGCACACTATTTTTTGTAACATTTTTGGCAGGCACATTAATTCCAATTTTTCAATTTAGGGTGTGTGTCAAGAGTCTTATTAAAAACCGTGAATTTGTCGCAAAATATTCGAACCTCAGTTATATCATTCTCAATGATTTAATTCGGACACCTAATATTAAAATACGTTCCATTATTTCGGTTATAGTTTTCAGAATACTGGGGTTTTCAGATATTCTCGCTATTAAAAACATTATTTTTATGGATCCGTTACGCACATTTGCAATTAAAATATACTGTAGTTAGGCGCAACATTCGTATGTATCTGTTAGGCGCAACAATTTACAATATTATCTGCTAGGCGCAACAATTACAATATTACCTCTTGGGCGCAACAATTACACTATTATCTGTCAGGCGCAACAATTACAATATTACCTCTTGGGCGCAACAATTACAATAGTATCTGTTAGGCGCATCAATTACAATATTATCTGTCAAGCGCAACAATTACAATATTAACTCTTGGGCGCAATAATTACAATATAACCTGGT
Source organism: Daptonema setosum (assembly GCA_964036265.1). Lineage (NCBI taxonomy): Eukaryota > Metazoa > Nematoda > Chromadorea > Monhysterida > Xyalidae > Daptonema > Daptonema setosum. The sequence continues at coordinate 3,102,455 of OZ038446.1, read as the reverse complement.
AGGCGCAACAATTACATTATGATCTGGTAGGCGCAACAATTACATTATAATCTGGTAGGCGCAACAATTACATTATAATCTGGTAGGCGCAACAATTACAATATAATATGTTAGCGGCATCAATTACAATACTATCTGTCAGGCGCAACAATTACAATATTATCTGTTAGGCGCAACAAATACAATATTATCTGTTAGACGCAACAAGTACAATATAATCGCGAATACGGCATCAACTTCAAATTAAAATAAGGGTTTCAATTTGAAGCAATTACATCAGCAGGAACAGGTCAGGTGAAAAAGCAATTATCAACAGAAACGTTTACGTAAAAGCTTCATAGGCAAAAGTGAACCTTCGCTACACAACGAGTAATTAAATAATTATATGTAGCTTGGTTACGTTTTCTTGTTATCAAACGGTTTTTGGGTCGGTTACGGAAGTATGCAATGAATGAAAATTTTTGGCTAACAAGAACGGCGGGGAAAGGGGGGAGGATAGAGATGCAGGGAGGTAGACCCGGAAGTACAGCTTTCTTTATTGATTAAGGTACTGATTTTGAATTCGCGCCACTTTTCTTGTTGACTCTCAATAATATAGCGTATCCAGGGTTTCTTGTTAGCCAAAACGTTTCATTCATTGCATACTTCCGTAACCGACCCACAAAAAAACGTTTGATAACAAGAAACCTGGATACGCTATATTCTTGATACATAGTTATTGAGAAAAGTGGCGCGAATTCAAATTCAGTATCATAATCAATTAGGAAAGCTATACTACTTCCTGGTTCACATCCTTGCATCTCTATCACCCCCTCTCCCCCTCCCCCACCGCCCCTCTCCATATGGACCATATCCCATGTATCACCTTAACTTTATGTACACAAAAAGAGGATCCAGTGAGGCCAGCGGCGGACGAGCTAATCCTTCAAAGGGAGGGGAATTTTGCCAAAGAGGGGGGGAACTTGCATGTTTGTGGCCGTTCTATCTACACCTTGAGGAAAAAAGTCTACTTCTTGGAAGTGCCGAAAAGGGGGGAATTCCACTTTTCCCTCCCCTTCTCATCCGCTAGTGAGTAAGGCACACTGGTAATTGGAATTGGTTTCGCCGAATTGGTTTCGCCGAAATCGTTCCGGAATGTTCTGATAAATTGCGGTAGTCTGGTATGTATATACTGTACTTAATTCAGAACTAAAAAACAGATATCCAAGCTTTTCCAGACCATGAAACATTACCTTACCTCGTAGTGTTATATGAAAGATGGTGATGACTGGGTAAGCATCTAAACACAACTCATCAGCTGCATGCTATAACACACTGGTTAACTGGAATTGGTTTCGCCGAAATCGTTCCGGATTGTTCTGGTAGATTTCGGTAATCTCGTATATACTGAACTCATTTCAGAACACTGAAAACTGAATATCTGATATTCGAGCTTTTCCAGACCAAGAAACATTACATTATAGTGTCACACTGGCGGACGAGCTAATCTCTAAAGGAAGGGGAATCTCTCCAAAGAGGGGGGAATTGGCAGAAATTTGGCTGTTTTACCTACTCGTTAGGACACAAATACAACTTTTTAACCGTCAAAAAGGGGAAATTTCCATTTTCCCTCTTTTCTCGTTGTCCGCTAGTGTAGTGTTATATGAAAAAAGGTGATGACTGGTGAAGCATCTAAACTCAACTCATCAGCGATATGCAATAACATATTCTTATTTGTCTATAGGAAGGTGATGGTTCATTAAATATAAAAAAGCTGGAAAGTTTCTTAATCCAATTGAATTTCGAAATGAGCTTTACTGAGTGGAGAGACGACTGAGCTTTGGTCTAACTGAACTTTATCATTGTTTGGTGAATCCAAATACTTGAGAGTACATGATAGCTCACGAAATGAAGTTTTTGACACAAAAACGGGATGAGCTGAAGTGCTGAACCCACTGGCGGACGAGCTAATCCTCTAAAGGGAGGGGAATCTCTCCAAAGAGGGGGGAACCGGTAATTATTAGGTCATTTTACCTACACCTTGGGGAACAAATCATATTTTTTTGAAAATACCAAAGAGGGTGGAATTCCACTTTTCCCGTCCCTTCTTGTTCGCTAGTGAGCTGCACCTAATTGAAATTTGCCAAAGAGGAAAAACAAAAATAATTGTTTTTTTAACGATTCCAACTCCCACTCCCAGCCTCGAGGGACTCAAACTGAAACACTCAACGGCGGGCGAGTAGCGTTAGCGTTTCAAAGAGTAGAGTCTATTTATTTTATTTATTTCATTAGGGCCAGGCCCAGGACATACAAAAGCATGAGTACACATGACAAAAGTATTGTATGACCATAATGTATTGTATGTCTATTAATTAAGGTGTAGGCAAAGTGGCGTCAACACTGTAAATTTTCCCCCTTCCTTTAGAGGTTCGGCTCCTCCACCAAGCGAAACTCATTCATATATCATAGTTTTTTCTACTGAAACCATTTTTTCAAAAAAACCATTTTCGCTCATGAATTTCTTAAAACACTCTGGTTCCCTTCACACAGCATGGCGATAATGTGGAGTTTGGTCAAGGATTCTTGTTGTCATTTTTTATGCACTTATTCTAAAGATCAGCATAAAAAATTCAATAAAACGAATTTTTTGTTCGAACATACGCTCGCCAACATCAGATTTGAGTTCAAATTTCGGCCAATTTTCAAATAACGAGAAACCCTGAAATGATCGAATCTTCTCTTTTCATGGAAAATAAAACAAAAATACTATAGCAATCAAATTTATGAAAGGACTAAACTTGAAAATCCGACTTTTCAGTCCTCTGTGAAGTACCGACTTGTGATTAATGCGACATTCTATTTCTGGGAAAAATCACACATGGTTCAGTGAGTATGCTAGCGGAAGAGAAAAGGGGAGAACTGAAAAGTGAAATTCCTCTTTTCTATTCGGCGTTTCCAAAAGTATAATCAGTTCCCCAAGATGTGTGTGAAATGACATAAAACCTGCCAATGCCCCCCTTTTAACGGAACTTCCCTCTCTTTAGAGAATTACGTAGCTCGTTCGCCAATGAGTGAGAATGCATCAGACAGCCTTATGTTTACGTACATATCAGTTATCATCTACGCGGGAGTTAATCAGCTATTTTAACGTCCGAACTTTTGCCTACCATAACCGACCGTAACTCGCGTTTGAAAAAAGGATAAATTGTACTGTTTTACCTCGTTTTATGAAAAAAACAAAACTGAAATGCAGTTTGCTGGATTATCTTGATAAGCTTCCAAATAAAAAACATGATTTTCAAGAACCTTGTTTGTCTTTTTTCTTCGAGGAAGTAAATAACTTGTTAATTAAATCCTATCAATCCGCTATAAAGCCCGTATGTTGTTTCTGCAAGCAAAATCTTGCCCAAAGCCTAAACATTCAGTGTGAATACGCACATCAATTATCATCACCCATTGCTATGTATACTGTGTTAAACTATGGTATCAACGGAGTTGAGTTGAGGCTAGTGATGTTTCATTACGTTCAGACGTTTGGGGCAATATTTGTGCTTGCATAAACAACAAAAGGTTTTTTTGATGTGCAATAAATCAACCGCAAAGTTCACGTGTTGTCCCAATGGAATAAAAGAAAAAAAAACTAGAATTTATTCAGAAAAAAAATTGAAGTTGAAAAATAATTCGGTGCGCCAAAAATAATCAAAGTAAAGTGTAAGCCTGATTGGCCTATAAGTGTTACACATGCAAAGAGTACATATAGTCGATTATGACAAACCTTCCCAAAAAGGTGAAAAAGATTTTATGTACAGAGACATGGAGAAATGGTACTTTAGCTATGTTTCGTCGTAATTGAAAAATGTTGCCAGATATGGTTTGTCCTTTTCCGCCAACAATTCGTTCGTTAACCTGTTTGGTGCATATTTCTAAACACAACGAAACATTAGCGGACGAGAAGGGGTGGGAAAAGTGGAATTCCCCCTCTTTGGCGTTTTCAACAAGTATAATTTGTTCCCTTAGGTGTAGGTAATTTGGTCTAAAAACTGCTGATTCCCCCCTCTTCGACGAAATTCCCCTCCCTTTGGGGATTTAGCTTGTCCGCCAGTGCAACGAAAAAGGCATTTTGTGCTGTTGGCAGATTATTCCACGAAATTTATGGAAAGGTTTCTCATAACCAACTATACGTGCTAACATAAAAGTTTTTAACGAGGTTCGCATGTCCTGGATGAAAGTTCAATTAACACGTAAGGAAAGTATCTGATTACGGTAGGTAGTTAGAGATCGGACACGTTTTTGCGGGATATATTATATGCTACCAAACATGATTCCAAATATTACTCATATTTAATTAGACGTCTCATTTTCGAGACCTTTGCAAGAGTTTTGGCGTATGAGGGATCAGACTACACGTGAAGTCGGAACTCCGTTGCTGTTGATGTTGTTGTTGTTGTTGTTGTTGTTGTTGTTGTTGTTGTTGTTGTTGTTGCTGTTGTTGTTGTTGTTGTTGTTGTTGTTGTTGTTGTTGTTGTTGTTGTTGTTGTTGTAGAGAAATGGACATTTATCTTTCTCAATTGATTAGGAGACTGAACTTGAAGGCGAGCCATTTTTCAAGTTACAGTGAATAAACAAGTTGGAAAGTTGAATAAAAAACCACACAAAAAAAACAAAAGAAGCAATAAACCAAAAAATCAAATAATAAAGAATAGACAAACACACACTTAGTACAGAACATGGATCGGAATGGGATGTGACATCTGGTTTGACAATGATCCAAAAATAAAAAATAAAACAATAATATAGCTTGTATAAGGTATCTTGTGTGTGATCAAAAATTTATTTTGTCAGTCGGTTACGCACATACATGCATGCAATGAATTAAGCGCAGTTTTCGTATGTTGTAAAAATATTGTGTGAAAAAAAATTATTTGTCGGAAATTTGAACGCGCGCCAAAAAGTTTTCGGTTAACAAGAAACCCTGGATAGGCTATAGTAAATAATAAACCGTGGCGATGGATGTACATATAAATAGTTTTTATGTGGTCAGAAATCTGGTTTCGTTGAACTATTTCCGACTGAATGACTGACTGAATGACTGATTGACAGACTCGACGGTCTATGTATTTACTGACTGACTGACTGACTGACTGGGTGACCGACTGACTGACTGACTGACTGACTGACTGACTGACTGACTGACTGATTGACTGACTGACTGACTGACTGACTGACTGACTGACTGACTGACTGACTGACTGACTGACTGACTGACTGACTGACTGACTGACTGACTGACTGACTGACTGACTGACTCACTCACTCACTCACTCACTCACTCACTCACTCACTCACTCACTCACTCACTCACTCACTCACTAATGACTTTCCATCTCACAGATGGAAAAGTTTTCATGGTGAAACATTCTACTAAAATTAATTCAAACGTTCTATGTTTGTACATGGAAATCAAGAAGAGGTTCGTATTTTTTTATTACTTGCGCATTCGGACCAAACCGATGAACTTTGAGCCAAAAATACATTTAAAAGATTTTCAGTCAACCAAGTTCCCCGTCTGTGGCTCGCGTGCCAACGGTAGTACGGGACGGATTGTTTTTATTAAGTAATCACGGTCTTGAAACAAGAACATTAAATAGTTTACCGGTTTTCATTGGTTGTCGTTACCCCGCAAATTAAACAGAGTCCCGCCTCAGTTACGAAGTTATATTTCATATGTTACATGAGTCGAGATAAAGCTTTTCAATTCAAGGTGGTCAGTGGCTGTCGTTACCCCGTGTTCTGAGCAGAGTTTACCCTCCCGTAGTTCAAAAACTTGAAAAAGAAATTCGTATGTCGTATGAAACGTGAACGGTAAGTGGTCGACTGACTACACTGTTTTTTGGCTGTCGCTCGTTTGGTTGTCTCCATGTTTCTTTACCATACAGTCCTTCATTCAGCCAGTCAACCAGTCAGTCAGTCAGTCAGTCAGTCAGTCAGTCAGTCAGTGGTTACTGTTTTTCCTGAAACACTCTTATAAAAGTTCAACACTTTATTGTGGTTCCTGGAGTGTTCTTAGAAGTACTTAATCATAAATGATTGTGGCTTCTGGAATGACTGGTTGACTGACTCACTGACACACTGACTGAATGACTGTCTCGCTGACTCACTGACACACTGACTGACTGAATGACTGACTGACTGACTGGCTGACTCTACATTCCCACTAAAAGGGGGATTAGATTTCGTTCCAAAAAATCAACTTGACGAAATATCTACCAAATTTAATAGCAAAATTATAGATAACGAAGAATTTAAGTTCTTTTATTTACAAGACCTAATCACGACTAATTGGATACCATCTATCATAACGGGTATCTCAGTATTCATTGCAGCTATCCTAATTGCTATACTATTACCCCTTTGCGTCCCCACCCTGTACCGAACGTTCAAACATATTTATAGCAGAAAGCGGAGAGTCGCTGCGTACAAAACGCTCTAACACAAACTATACGCGTTCATTTACGATACACCTCACCAGAACTAAATTCCATACTCCGTTCCACAACGCAAAGATTTTTTTTACTTTTCATAAGTTAACAAACATAATTTTCTGAGGCTTTAAATTTTTCTTACAAATATTATTACATTTGATCGAATTGCTGATAATTT
>OZ038446.1:3055816-3090816 GCA_964036265.1 Daptonema setosum | reverse complement strand
AAGCTCGGAGTAGAGTACAAAAGCTCGGAGTAGACTACATAATGCTCGGAGTAGACTACACAACGCTCGGAGTGGACTACATAACGCTCGGAGTGGACTACGTTACGCTCGGAGTGGACTACATAACGCTCGGAGTGGACTACGTTACGCTCGGAGTGGACTACATAACGCTCGGAGTGGACTACGTAACGCTCGGAGTGGACTACATAACGCTCGGAGTGGACTACTTAACGCTCGGAGTGGACTACATAACGCTCGGAGTGGACTACGTAACGCTCGGAGTGGACTACATAACGCTCGGAGTAGACTACACAACGCTCGGAGTAGACTACATAACGCTCGGAGTGGACTACATAACGTTCAGAATGGACTACGTAACGCTCGGAGTGGACTACGTTACGCTCGGAGTGGACTACATAACGCTCGGAGTGGACTACGTAACGCTCGGAGTGGACTACATAACGCTCGGAGTGGACTACTTAACGCTCGGAGTGGACTACATAACGCTCGGAGTGGACTACGTAACGCTCGGAGTGGACTACATAACGCTCGGAGTAGACTACACAACGCTCGGAGTAGACTACATAACGCTCGGAGTGGACTACATAACGTTCAGAATGGACTACGTAACGCTCGGAGTGGACTACAAGTGACAAGATGCTTAACAGTTATAAAAAATTGGCGAGACTAAGGCGCTGTTCATAGTCGCTAACCTGATTTTCAAAAAAGCATCAGGTGAACCTGAAATTCAAGCAACAGCGAGCTGTCTAAATGGCCGAGCCACACGTGTTATACACCAACCTAATGTTTTTGCGATTCTCGTGCGTGTAAAGCGCAAAATCGCAAGCGACTATTAACAGCACCTAATGTTCAGTTGCCTCAGCAACTGGCTATGCATTATGTTCTTGAACCTTTAACATATTTATCTCTTTAGCTGACTTCAAATCACCCAGCTCTGCAGTGGTTGCATATAATTTCATTTTGACAATGTGGCATATACATAGAGTTTAAAATAAACATGAAAATTTGAAACGGTTAAATGAATATAGGAGAGCATCATCAAATGGTTACCAGACCGAATTTGAATGCGCGCCATTTCTCTTGTTACAATCATATAAAGCCTCACCATGGTTGCTTGTTTGGCAGAACGTTTTTGCGCGCGCATTTTGAATTCAAATCTGATTTTGGCGCGCCAACAATTTTTTTAAATATGCCTTTCTGAAGCTCCTTCTTTAACACTCGAACCACAAACGAAAGTAACGTTCAATAATTTGTTTTCTTCGTTTTTAAAAGGATCAAGAAAAACTCTTTTAACCAGAAGCCATGTTGTACAGTGTATGAAAACTTCAAAAGAAATAGTACGCATTCGGTTCTATCTTTCAATAACTTATCAATGCTACTATTTTCTTTGAGTTTGTGTTGCACCAGTTTGTGCCTGCAATTCACCGAAATTAATTTTGCGTGATGTCTGTTGCACACAAGCTGTGTAAAAAATAAACTGTAAAAAATTTGAACGCGCCCCAAAACTTTTTTATAGTGAAAGGCATACACATACACTTTCTGGGCACAAAGGATTGCGAATAAGCTATACATGCATCATTGAGCGTTGTAATGGTCATACGTTTGATTGAACGACTGGGAGTGGGTGGAGCTTGACGGGGAGTGGGTGGAGCTTGACGGGGGGTGGGTGGAGCTTGACGGGGAGTGGAGCTTGACAGGGAGTGGGTGGAGCTTGACGGGGAGTGGGTGGAGCTTGACGGGGAGTGGGTGGAGAATGACGGGAAGTGGGTGGAGAATGACGGGGAGTGGGTGGAGCTTGACGGGGAGTGGGTGGAGGTTAAAAGGGAGTGGGTGGAGTTTGACGGGGAGTGGGTGGAGCTCGACGGGGAGTGGGTGGAGCTTGACTGGGAGTGGGTGGAGCTTGAAGAGAGAGAAGGGGGCGGAGTGGAAGATGACTTTTCATAATCGAAGCTGGCCGTCACCGATTTTCCTCTAGTAAATACTATTTCATTATATTTTTAACACTAATTTTTTATATAATCACGTCAAACTTATTTTGTATGATGGCTTGTAACATGTTCTGATGGATGATGAAACGCTTTTATCAAGTTTTTTTTCTGTGTGTGACATGATTATAAAAGGTTTGGTTTCGTGAATAACTTTTAAGTCGATTTAATGTTCTAAAAAACTGAGATATTAGTGTGAAAGATGTATATCAATATGATATAATTAATAAATATATATGGCATGGCGGGTGTATTTTATATCTCTGCATCGTAGCGTAAAAATAGAAACATAAATACAATAGTACATAAATCTGTAATAAATAATATTATATAATAAATATATAATATAGCATCCGGAAAGCTCAGTGTTTGTCGTAAACGCGATTTATAGCAATGAAACCCCTATAATAGAATAGTTTTGCTATATATAACTTCAGGATTTCTATGTGGATACATAATTTTTTATAAATATTAACAAGATTCTTCCAATAAAATCCCTAATGTTTCATAACCATGTAAAAAGTCTGAAGAATGTCAAGCAACAATCAACTATGAGCTATCGGTGTAAATATCTATGGTATAAATCTATAAATATTGAAACTATATAAATATTTTCATTGTGTTCAATTCGAAAGTTGTGGGATTGTTGCCGCACTGGTGCCCTAGCGGACGAGCTAACCCTCCAACGGGAGGGGAATTTACTCAAAGATGGGGAAATTGGCAGTTCCAGGTCACTCAAGCTACCCCTTAGGGGAAACAAATCCTACTTTTTGAAAACACCGAAGAGGGAAAACTTCCACTTTTCCCACCCCTTCTCGTCCGCTAGTGTGTAAAGTTGTTCGTATAGCATTCTCAATTAACTAGGAGACTTGGATTCTTTGAAAATATATTAAAATTTTTGAACGCGCGCCAGAATGTTTCACTGAGAGAAAAGTTCAAATTTCTCCCATGGTCAGTTGAAAATGCTATGAAAGATGTACCCAGAAAACAGTAAAATAATTGTAAAAAAATCAAGGAAGCCTTTATAAGGGATTATGCCGAGTATGTTTAAAATGTTTCTTATGAAACGAAAATTTTCAATAACTTAGGCTTGAAAACCAGGTATCGTAGGTTTTTCCTAAATAACAAACAACATTTTGTTCTTTTACTGTTTTGTCAGTGTGAAAAGATTGATTTGGAGAGAAATTTACTAAGTTTGTTTTTCTAAAACGTAATTGGGTAGTCAAATTTAACCGGATTTCAAGCCCCAATAACGTTCAATATCAAACTTATATGACAGTTTTCCAATCTTTTACTGTACTGTATGTATTTCATTATGGATCAGGTATCTGACACAGGATGGTGTTTTGTGCCACCGAGTCTCGTCTCCTCAGGTGCCGTGAGAATTTAGAGACGTGAAATCTCGTTTTGCAGTTCGTAGAAAAGCACGTAGGCATCGCTGGAGCAAACCGTTCGATCCGGATCCGTAATGGGTGACACGCTGAAATTAGAATAGTCCAGTGGCTAAGATGGTTGGTCTGACATCGGATGCGCAGGGTTCGAGACCCGAAAGTATTTTTTTTCATAGAACCGTAATAAAAGACACGCAGAAAGCAGATGTACTATGAAATGAACGAATAGTCGAGTCGTTAAGATACTTGGCCTGACATCCGTGAATGCCTTCGGGTTCAAGATCAGAATCAGAAAAAAGGTTATCAGTACTGTATTTTCAGCATTCGAACCTCAGATGTCTCGTCTTCGAGACTGACCCTCTAACCAACTAAACTACGACGTCAACGTTCAACTTACCGTGAATCGTCGTAATGATACCATTGTTGATTGATGGCGTGTTTCACGTAGGCGGTATAATGTCCCACTAAAGGCGTTCCACTGTGATTGCTCACGCCGTACAGATTGAACGTGCATTTTGTGTTGGCTGAAACATTATGTTGGTTGGTATCGCTTGATCAGGGCATTTTTCTATTAGAATTAATTTCTAAAAATACAAGAAGAAAAAATTGTCAGATTTTGAGCCCTAGTATAGAAGAGTATTCCGTGACCCGTATTTTTCTGACCAAATCAATGAATAATTTTTTTCTACGTCTGCAAGAACTGCAAAACCTTACAAAAATTAACCGGAAAAATGGCGCGTAACCAAAATCATGTGTTCTTATCATTCAAAAAGTATATATAGTTACCGACTGCTTGAAGTTTCAGTATCAGTGAAAAAAATTTAATACACTGTTCAAGTTAAAATACAAGTGCAAAACGGTATCCGTCAAATTGTGAAAAGTCGCAAAAAGTCACTTAAAATCGCCCAAAAGTCACGAAAAATCCCCGAGATTCATAAACATCGTCTAAATATGCGAAATTTCGCAAAAAGTCGCCAACCTCCATTCGCGGTGAATTGACCGAGGTCGAGACCTCGTAATGGGAACTGCACCAAAGTCGATAAACGAGATCGGTACCGTTCGCCGCTGAACCGTTTCAGATCTGGAAAGTTTTGAAACCCTGATGAAATATGTTTTTTTTAATTTTTTAGGTTTTCGAAAAAAAATATCACATACGTTTTTAGGTTAAAAGAAAGGCGATATAGCAAAACAAAATGCGTGTTGAAAATGAGATTGGTAAATCAGCTTCAAAAACAGTTAAAAGCAAAGGTAAATAATACATGGGAAAAATTTTTGGATGATTTTGAAAATGTAATTTTTTATTTAAAATTTATCTATTATGTAGATTCTACATAAAAGGCAAAGGTTAGGAATACAACAAGAAAATTTGATGTTTTTAAAATTGTATTTTTTTATATTTAAATGTATTTACATAGATAAAATTGACTAACGAAGCACGAGATAAGGCGGGAACTTATTGATGATGAACCGTTTGGTGCACTTGCGATGGGTCTTGCAGCGTTCGCACGTCTAAAAATCAGGGTAGTGAGTTCGGGGATTTTACCACTATTTTACCCTACCACTATTTTACCACATCTAATTTTACTACACTATTATTTTACCACATCTAATTTTACTATAAATTTGGATTACTTTGCGATAAGGATAAACTTTTAACAAACTATACCAACCGGTTTCTCATCACCATCCAGAACTTCTTCCCCCGTCAGTGCCTGGAAGCAATCCTCGATGGACACGGACTTGGACGAAACTCTCTCTTGGGGAATCGGTAGGGAAAGATCCCAGAACGGATCGAACGTTGAGCTGACATGTCCGCATACCGTACACTTGAGTTCGGACTTGAGTTGACCGACGAAGATGTCTGCGTGAGTACCGTGAGTGAGTGAGTGAGTGAGTGAGTGAGTGAGTGAGTGAGTGAGTGAGTGAGTGAGTGAGTGAGTGAGTGAGTGAGTGAGTGAGTGAGTGAGTGAGTGAGTGAGTGAGTGAGTGAGTGAGTGAGTGAGTGAGTGAGTGAGTGAGTGAGTGAGTGAGTGAGTGAGTGAGTGAGTGAGTGAGTGAGTGAGTGAGTGAGTGAGTGAGTGAGTGAGTGAGTGAGTGAGTGAGTGAGTGAGTGAGTGAGTGAGTGAGTGAGTGAGTGAGTGAGTGAGTGAGTGAGTGAGTGAGTGAGTGAGTGAGTGAGTGAGTGAGTGAGTGAGTGAGTGAGTGAGTGAGTGAGTGAGTGAGTGAGTGAGTGAGTGAGTGAGTGAGTGAGTGAGTGAGTGAGTGAGTGAGTGAGTGAGTGAGTGAGTGAGTGAGTGAGGTAAGTGGACCGTCAACCAACCGACAATCTTGCTGTCGTCAATCTTCAAATATCGTTTCCAGCTGATCTGAGCCTTCATCGAATCACTCAGACATTCATCAATGTCGGTACCATCCGGTTTCGGTTTCGACTTGACCCGGTTGATGTCCTCGTGTAGACCCTGCATCACGTAGCGAAGAAACTCCTGCGCGTCCTGCTGGCTGAAATGAAACATTAGGTTGTTGGAAATATTTGAGTGAATGGTGATGATTTTTCCAAGTGAAAAAAAATGTTCAGCAATCTGAGAACGCACCAAAAGCAGATTTGATTTCGGCATCAGATTTGATGGCGCGTCAACAACAAAAAAGCTCAATAGATTATGTGCCTGAGTTATAGTCTATCCAGGGTTTCTTGTTAGCCAAAAAAAATTGGAGTGTCGTTTGAAATCAAATCTGTATTTGGCATGCTTTAAAATTTTTGAGAAAAATATTTTTTTTTACATAACATTCGGACAACCTATGAACTTTGCGCTTGATTAATTGCCCTTTTGCGAAACCGACCCGCAAAATAAATGTTTGATTACAAGAAACCCTGACCAAGCTGTAACATGGAAAAGTCTCACTGAAAAAATATTTTTTTAATGAAAAAGCTGGTTTTCAAATCTAGTATCATAATTAAATTAAAATGCTATACCAACCTGTATCCGCTGAATCGTGGAGCGAACTTCTGTACTTGAGATTTGAAGTTGTCGGGTGTGATCGATGGTGGATTCCGTGCGCCGTTGGTATCAGCCCAGAGTTGGATGAGCAGGTCACACCAGGCTGAAAATCACTCACTCACTCACTCACTCACTCACTAACTCACTCACTCACTCACTCACTCACTCACTCACTCACTCACTCACTCACTCACTCACTCACTCACTCACTCACTCACTCACTCACTCACTCACTGGCTCACTCACTCACTCACTTACTCTTTCACTCACTCACTCACTCACTTACCTTTCATTAGCGCGCCCTTCATTTTCGACGTGGAGCCATTAATAGCAACGTTGGCACCGGTGCCAAGACAGAAATCTCTTAACATTTTTGTATGACTAAGGCACTGCAGCACTGAGTTCATGAAACACTGAAATGGGTGAGTGAGTGAGTGAATAAGTGAGTGAGTGAGTGAGTGAGTGAGTGAGTGAGTGAGTGAGTGAGGCAGTGAGTGAGTGAGTGAGTGAGCGAGTGAGTGAGTGAGTGAGTGAGTGAGTGAGTGAGTGAGTGAGTGAGCGAGTGAGTAAGTGAGTGAGTGAGTGAGTGAGTGAGTGAGTGAGTGAGTGAGTGAGTGAGTGAGTGAGTGAGTGAGTGAGTGAGTGAATGAGTTAGTGAGTGAGTGAGTGCGTGAGTGAGCACATTCACTCACTGACCGTATTGCCAATATTGGTGAGCCCGATAATGCCCGTCGACGGCATGGACGATACCCCGTTGGTTTTAGCCGAGTTGATTGTCGACGTCGAAGACGAAATCGTCGTGTTTGACGAATCTCCATTGCAAATCGGAGAGGTTTTCGCTTTGATGAGTGATGGTGATAAATCTGAAAAAAGAAAAAATTTGATTTTTTGGTAATTTTTAGTTTTTACTTGAAAAAAATTACAGGAAAATTCATACATACGAAAAATGGTGGTTGGTTAGTTAAGAAAGTTTGAAAAAAAGTCTCGGTGTGCGTTGGGGATATTTTTTAATATCAACGGTGATTATGAACGTTTGTACGTTAGGCATATTTCCAAAACCCAAAAATTTTCCTAGAATTTTTCCCAAACACGAAAATTTAATTGCGCATACAAAGGTGGGTAACAACTGAAATACAACCGCTGCGCGGGCCTAACGCGCTTGTCCTCGCTCCCGCTCGGACAAGCCAGCCTAACGATAGGTAATCGGGGGTTAACGGACAGTAAAACTTGATATGGAATATTTTTCTGGTGGCAGAAAAATTTGGCGTTCAGGAAAAATTCTAGGAAAATTTTTGGGGTTTGGAATTTAGCGTACGTTAGTATTGGTGATTTGGTGTAAAAGAGTATATTTGAGTGCATGCTCCGGCTAAGATGGGGTTCATTGCACAATAATGAAAGTTGGAAAGTGTATAATGTTTGTTTGGTCAAGTCCGACTCATGAACTTCGGAAAACTCAAGGATTGATTATCTGAAAAAACTTCATTTTCGAAATATTGGTATTTTTCCATACATTGTATTTAGAATTTATTACAGTCAAACAAGAAGAAATGTCATGTTAGTAGAATAGGTAACGCATATCGATTTATCCAAAGAAATACTTCCATTCATCTTGTTATTAACATTGAAGACATGAATAAGACTCTACAAGTACTGCAAAAACAGCGAATTTCCGATTTGTACATAGACCACTTCTAGGTTCTAGTGAGTGAAGCTTCCACGCAATCCGATAAATGTTAGAATGATTTGCAGCCCGAGCTCATGGCTACGCCTAATCCCACTACAAAGCCATGGCTATCCCTAAGCCTAAGCCTACATATCACTAAGCCTAACTCTATCGCTGAGCCTAAGCCCCAACATTAGGAATTATTATATTCAATTAGTATTAGTTATTTTTTTAATGAAGGATATTGAATCCGATTGTGATGGTATGGTATTCAAATCGTTCTAGCATTTGTCTCACAGCAGCTTCCACACAACTTTTTCTGCTAACAATGCTTTTCACCAATGAAACATCTGCTAGGCTCTGCGGGTTGATGTTTCACGGATAGGAGAAAAACTGGGATGTGTGTGTGTTATTATCGTGAAAAACGATTGTACATGTTGCTTACTTTGAGCGTCAAACGCGATTGCTGTGGTTATGACATCGACAACGGGTAATGGTGAAGGGTCGGCTAAAACTTTGACTTATCCTAATATTTATTTACGAAACTTGCAAAAAAACCTGATTTATCAATTTTCCAGAACGTAATTTGTTTAACATAAAAACTTTCAGCGATATGAGAGATAATTTGATATTCTTAAATCAAGAACTATTTAATTTCACGTATTACATTTGACGCAGCTGGTTATAAAAATATTTAAATGTATAATCATAAAAAAATTTTCACTTGAATCAAAGCAAGCATGAATGTACTACATACATTATACCATATGGTTCTACGACATTTATATATAATGGCATGAAAAAGTATACATTCAGATCCAAATATTTTTTGTGAGACAATGGAAGACAGTGACAAAATGGTGAAGCAAAAAAACAGTTAAAATTATGAAACATGAATCATTCGACAAAAAATTATTCCAACCTTCCACTATGAATGAGTTGGATAATCGGCGACCTGGTGAGGCGGGGGCGGGACTCGTTCGAAGTATACTGGTCGGGGAAGCCTTCAGATGGGTGGGCGGTTCTTTGAGACCGTTCGCAGGGAATCGCGATCTGAAATCTTTGCATTATCAACAACAACAACAAAGACAACAACAACAACAACAACAACAACAACAACAACAACAACAACAACAACAACAACAACAACAACAACAACAACAACAACAACAACAACAACAATAACAACAACAACAACAACAACAACAACAACAACAACAACAACAACAACAACAACAACAACAACAACAACAACAACAACAACAACAACAACAACAACAACAACAACAACAACAACAACAACAACAACAACAACAACAACAACAACAACAACAACAACAACAACAACAACAACAACAACAACAACAACAACAACAACAACAACAACAACAACAACAACAACAACAACAACAACAACAACAACAACAACAACAACAACAACAACAACAACAACAACAACAACAACAACAACAACAACAACAACAACAACAACAACAACAACAACAACAACAACAACAACAACAACAACAACAACAACAACAACAACAACAACAACAACAACAACAACAACAACAACAACAAAAACAACAACAACAACAACAACAACAACAACAACAACAACAACAACAACAACAACAACAACAACAACAACAACAACAACAACAACAACAACAACAACAACAACAGCAACAACAGCAACAACAACAGCAACAACAACAACAACAACAACAACAACAACAACAACAACAACAACAACAACAACAACAACAACAACAACAACAACAACAACAACAACAACAACAAAAACAACAACAACAACAACAACAACAACAACAACAAATGTGTTAACCTGGCTGATTCGTTGAAGGTGACCTTCTTATGATTGGGTGACTTCCCTCCGTTCAAGGTAGAAATACTACCCATTGAAGGAGAAGGTGAGGGCGGCGGAATATTACCTGAAAAAAAGATAACATTCAGAGCAACAACAACAACAACAACAATAACAACAACAAAATCAAAAACACCAACAACAACAACAACAACAACAACAAAACACAAAAACAACAATACTGACCATTTCGCAGCTCTTCATCGTTGACTTTCACGGCCAATGGTCCGATGTCTCCGTTGACCTCGGTGACCTCGGAGGGTGAGGTTACGGTAAGTGGGCTGTCCAGCATTGAAGCCGACGGCCTACGGTAGTTTCGTCGACTCGTGCCGTAACTGCTGGAACAGCATGTAACCATTAGCAGACGAGAAGAGATGGGAAAAGTGGAATTCCCCCTCCTTGAGCGTTTTCAAAAAATCGATTTTGTTCCCCCAAGGTGTAGGTAAAATGGGCTGAAAACTGCCCATTATCCTTCTTTGAAGAACATCCCTTCTTTTGGAGGGTTAGCTCGTCCGTCAGTGCGTGAAGAGATGCGTTTTGAGAACAATTCGATGAGCAAAGTTTTAGTTTCAGAAATCTCTTGAGATCGCGATTGTGATAATTTTATGTGAGAGTTTATTCTGTAGAAGACTATTGAAATGCTCCAACTAAGATAAACAGAGCCACACTAGTGCTGTGATCGTGAACTCTATTTTGTAATGGTATGATTTCTCCTCTGAAAATATAAAATGTATCTTATCTTCCTCAACTGATCAAGAGACTGAATTTAAATCCGCGCCACTTTTTCTGCCAAAACCTGGTTTGCAATTCAAATTGTGCGCGTGAAAACTTTTCTACTTTTTGGAAAAGCTATAAAAATGCAATGAAATCAGTGAATACTTCTTTTTTAGGCCTGATTAAAGTAAAAAAACGGAGTAGAAAAATCTTCAAGGGAATCGCGGGCATTCAAATTCAGCCTCCAAATCAGTCGATATTATTTTAGTGTGATATGGCGGAGTGCGCGGCTTTCGTGTATCGATTTCCATGTTAATCTTCTCAGCATTTGTATTCAATTTTGAACTAAATTGAATCAAATCCTTTTTTGATGCAGTTCCATGACTTTGAAAATCAATAATTAACCTTTCTGGGCAGTTTATGTTACCTAGTTTAATTCGAGACCCATTTTATATCGTGTTTTGTTGTTAAAGGAAAATTGTTTCAACAAAACTAATATTGACATGGAAATCGTGAACACAGCAGTTACGGCCAGTGCTTATTTGTTACCGTAACCAACCGCTCGGTACTCATGATCGGTGGCAGTACTACAGGGTAATCCATGTGATAGCGTCTGGTGTGGAAGTAGGAGGTTATTCAAATCATCATCAAACAAACAACAACCATCATTACATAAAGTGTAAATTCTACATAGATTTTGCGATTTCCAAACATGTTATTACTCAAAAAACGTATTTCAAAAGCCAAGAAAGTTAGGATCATTAAATCAGCTGTTATAATTTGACATCTTGAACTCTTGACCTTTTGAGGCTTGACTTTTGACGCTTGACTATTGACTCTTTACTATTGACTCTTTACTCTTTAATATTGACTCTTGACTATTGACTTTTGAGTATTGACTCTTCACTCACCTGTACTCATCCTGAGTCGTTAGTACTTTCTCCAATGGTGAAACCAAAGAATCGGGATCCGTATCGTTGTTGAGCAAGGTGCGGCTGCGACGTGGTTCGTATCTGCGAATGAGTGAGAGTGAGTGAGTGAGTGAGTAAGTGAGTGAGTGAGTGAGTGAGTGAGTGAGTGAGTGAGTGAGTGAGTGAGTGAGTGAGTGAGTGAGTGAGTGAGTGAGTGAGTGAGTGAGTGAGTGAGTGAGTGAGTGAGTGAGTGAGTGAGTGAGTGAGTGAGTGAGTGAGTGAGTGAGTGAGTGAGTGAGTGAGTGAGTGAGTGAGTGAGTGAGTCCTCCGTACGCACTGCTGCTCGCATAATAAGGACGTTGGGACATTGAATGGTCGATAAACATTGGGATTGATTCTAGTGAGTGAGTGAGTGAGTGAGTGAGTGAGTGAGTGAGTGAGTGAGTGAGTGAGTGAGTGAGTGAGTGAGTGAGTGAGTGAGTGAGTGAGTGAGTGAGTGAGTGAGTGAGTGAGTGAGTGAGTGAGTGAGTGAGTGAGTGAGTGAGTGAGTGAGTGAGTGAGTGAGTGAGTGAGTGAGTGAGTGAGTGAGTGAGTGAGTGAGTGAGTGAGTGAGTGAGTGAGTGAGTGAGTGAGTGAGTGAGTGAGTGAGTGAGTGAGTGAGTGAGTGAGTGAGTGAGTGAGTGAGTGAGTGAGTGAGTGAGTGAGTGAGTGAGTGAGTGAGTGAGTGAGTGAGTGAGTGAGTGAGTGAGTGAGTGAGTGAGTGAGTGAGTGAGTGAGTGAGTGAGTGAGTGAGTGAGTGAGTGAGTGAGTGAGTGAGTGAGTGAGTGAGTGAGTGAGTGAGTGAGTGAGTGAGTGAGTGAGTGAGTGAGTGAGTGAGTGAGTGAGTGAGTGAGTGAGTGAGTGAGTGAGTGAGTGAGTGAGTGAGTGAGTGAGTGAGTGAGTGAGTGAGTGAGTGAGTGAGTGAGTGAGTGAGTGAGTGAGTGAGTGAGTGAGTGAGTGAGTGAGTGAGTGAGTGAGTGAGTGAGTGAGTGAGTGAGTGAGTGAGTGAGTGAGTGACTAACCAGCTCCTCCGTACGCACTGCTGCTCGCATAATAAGGACGTTGGGACATTGAATGGTCGATAAACATTGGGATTGATTCGTTGGATTATAGGTTTATTATTTCAAGGACTTTTTTTATTGAGTACCCACTGAAAATAAATTTTTTATTAATTAACTTTTTTTATAAATTTTCCTAAATTTGAAAAGAATTATTATAATGGTGATTTATCAATAGGCAAATGACATTTCTAAGCTTAACTGACTGTGACCGATCTAGTGACAAGGAAATGGAGTGAATGATGAGATGTGATTTCTGTTCAATTGAAACGTGGATTTGTTTTTACAAATGACAATAAAACATCTTACAACAATCTTTCAACGATATCAAAATAATAGCTTGAAAACGAAAACAACATAATTTCCTGGATCGTGAATAGGAAGTACATGTTCCAAAGATCAAAGATCATAATTAATCCAAGCCTTACATGTTTGGAAAGACATATAAATGTATAATGTTGTGAAACACATATAAAAGAAGCGCTTAATGAAGTGTATTTAGATCTGTTGATGGACTTAATTGGTCCATAAACAGGGAAGAAGAGCTAAACATGATTCAAATCAACTCGTGCGGAATTGAGAGATTTAACTTTTTGCTTTAATGACTTCCGAGGTCGACTGCATTAATGAGAGACTGAATAACTAACTGACTGACTGACTGACTGACTGACTGACTGACTTACTGAGTGGTTGAAAAACAATATGCCTCAATGACTGGCTGACTAACGACTGAACTGTTGACTGACTGGCTGACAGACTGACTGACAAACTGTTTCTGAGTGACTGACTGACTGACAGACTGACTGCCGGAATGACTCACTCACTCAATAACTGTCGAAAATATTGAATTTGAGAAATTTCCAAGCAAAAAAATCGATTTTCTCAATCATGGCGGCAAAGCTGAACCTGTTCTTATAGGTTTTTTTTAGGGTAACCTAAGCAGTTGGTGACGTTGACTTGTAATGTATACATAACCATGCACTGACTGACTGACTTACTTACTGACTGACTGACCGATTTACAGACTGACTGACTGACTGACTGACTGAATGACTGACTGACTGACTGACTGACTGACTGACTGACTGACTGACTGACTGACTGACTGACTGAATTACTGACTCACTGACTGACTCACTGACTGACTAACTGACTGATTGACAGACAGACTGCCTCAATGACTGACGTACTAACGACTGAACTGTTTCAAATCTAATTTATGACTAACGGATTGAGTGACGGACAGACTGAAAAACAGTTTTTGACTGACTGACTGACTGACTGCCGGAATGACTCACTCACTCAATCACTCACTCACTGACTAACTGTCGAAATATTGAATTTGGGAAATTTCCAATAAAAAAATCTATTTTCTCAATCACTGAGGCAAAGCTGAACCTGTTCTCATAATTTCCGCGTAACCTGAGCAATTGGTGACGTTGACTTGTATGATATTTTGTATCCATACATAGTCATGTACTGACTGTCAGACTGACTGACGGACTGACAGATTCACTGATTAAGTCATTGTCCCCATCCAACTTCAAAACTAGGACCTCGTTAATGAATGACACAAAGATAATAAATAAACACAATAACTACATATTGCGCTTACTGAAAACCAAACGATGTCATTCTTCCATAGTGAAAAAATCTCGATTCCACTCAACTTCAGAAATCAGCCGTTCCCAGACCAAGGAAGCAATAGCGAACTATGTATTTATTCTTGCGGTTCAACGCAATGCAAAGCAGGACCTGAGTCATATTTCAAACAGGTTTGTACAGACTGATTGTCAGTCTGACTGGTTGACTGACTGACTGAATGAATGACAGATTAGACTGACTAATTGACTACATAACTAACTGAATGGCTTATTCCCTGACTCACTGACTGACTGACTGACTGACTGACTGACTGACTGACTGACTGACTGACTGACTGACTGACCGATAAACTGACTGTTTGACTGTTTGACTGACTGCCTGACTGACTCACTGCCTGACTGAAAAACAGACAGACTGACTGAACGATGAATTTTTTTATGAAAAGTACATGTTGCGATGTTCATACTGTATTAAAAAAATAAAAAATAAAACCTAAAACATTAAATATGTAGTACTCTCCATAACGCTGCTTGATTCCAATGTTTGTTGAAACACCTGTATAGTAAAGACAGACCGGCTGCGACATAACATCATCAGTCAGTCAGTCAGTCAGTCAGTCAGCCAGGTAAAACGCAATCTGTAAAAGCATTCTGGTATAAAAAGTCTTCGCTCCAGCTACATATGTACGTACATACTTTCACAAGCTGGATAAAAAAAAACTCAAACAAAATGTCCAAATATGCAGCATCGACAGAAAATAAATTTAATAGTTTCCATTACCTAGAAAAATGAGAAAAAAAACATTGTAAACCCGAAATTTCAATTTCAATGCTGGGTTGTTGGAACGCAAAGCAAAGAAATGATTTTTCGAGTCAAGAAACCTGTTTTCTGCCTCAGAAGTATAAAGGTTGTGATATGTTTACCAATTTCTATGCAGAACATGTATGGGATTCAAAAATTATGTGACATCACTCTGACACAAAAACTTCCATTTCGAAAATTTAATTAGAGCCAACACATATTAAATCGCAACCACTAAATACTATTTTGGGATTCTAGTAAATAACAGACCTTTCAGCTTTTTTAGACTGTGAAACATTAGGTCATAGTGGTTTGTGAATTTGTGATATAAGGTGATGCTTAGCCATGCATTGTATAAGCCTCGTAATTGGTTATAAGAATTTCCAAAACGTGGCACAGAAAATTCCTTACTAGAGAATCCGGTTCTGGACTTGAGAATCTGGTTCTAAGAAATTTTCAAAGGTGGCTAAAACATGGCACAAAAAATCATTACTTGAGAATCCGGTTCTGGACATGACATGGGTTCTTGCAGTTTTAGACCATTTCTTATAATCAATTATGAGGCCTATATGTAAGTTAACTCAAGTTTACTCGTCAACTCTAATATGAGAACTGGGGGACGAGGCCCAACCTCCCAAAAGAGGGGAATCTTCCCTAGATGTTCACGCTCTCCTAATTAGCAACACGTTGAAACTGTAATTATACAAACGTAAATTCCTGAAACTTTATAGCGATTCAGCTCTGATAAATATCGATTATTAGATATAAAAAAATAAACAGTTTTTATAACAACCAATTGGCTTGCACATTTTTCAAGTTTTTCTACCTTCTAAGTGAAATGTAACCTGTTAAAACATTAATTACTAATGTATAAACGTACATTCCTTAGATTCTATAACGATCCAGGTATCACAAATCCCAACTACTAATATGAAGTGATATATATTATCCAGCCAATAAACAAAACGCGGGTTGGCGCGTGCGCAACTGCATGCGTGAGCGGATGAATTTACCCACTCTTGGGGAAAATTTTCAAACTTCGAGAAAAAACAGAAATTGGGTTTTCGTGTCTGATGAATAGCTTTCAGGTAAATAAATGGGTAGAGTTTCTCGTTTTGGTGAATTTCGGCGTAAGAACGTCTTTTGCTCACCCACTAAAGTTAGGCACGCGCTTCACTGCATAATCATCTGTTGACTGTAGGAAATGGTCCATTCATCATTTCATCATTTATTGATGTTCATATATATTTTTAATTAAAAAAGCAATAAACGATGATGGAATAATAATATAAGTTTCTTCAAACAAACTGAGAGATTTACTCGATTTTAAGCAACCTTTCGTTCATCCACGAAAGTTAGGCACGCGCATCACTGCATAATCATCTGTTGACTGTAAGAAATGGTCCATTCATCATTAATTAATGTTTGGCAATTTTTCCTATTTTGAATTTTGAAAAAATGACCTTTACGAATGGTGGAGTAGGAATAATATTTGAGCAGAAAATTGCCAGATTTACTCGGTTTAGGACAAATTTTTATCAATCTTATATCCACAACAGTTAGGCACGCACACATCATTGACTAATCATTTGTTGAGTGTAAGAAATAGTCCAATCATCTTTTCATCATTTATTGATGTTTGAATTTTATTAATACTTTCAACTTAAAAAAATGCAATGAACGATGGTGGATTAATATTGTTATTTTAGTAAAAAATTTACAGATTTACTTTGTTTTGAGCAAGTTTTTTTAGTTTTTCGTTCATCCACAAAAGTTAGGCACGCGCATCACTGACTAATCATCTGTTGACTGTAGAAAATGGTCCGTTCATCATTTCGAGAATTTTTTTAGAAAAAATATTTGTATGAAAAAGTGGAATAAAAGTGTATTTCATCAACAAATCGGATTATAAAAAATTATTAAGCAACTATGTAAGTAAGCAACTAAGTGTTAGTCGGAAGTTTTCCCCCATCTTAGTCTGAACGCTCATTTCACGGATCATATGTTGACTGTAGTAAAAAGGCTCATTCATCATTTACCTGCAGATTTTTTTGTTCAATTAGTGTGATAAATAACTGATTGTGTGATAAATAATTTTTTGATATGGAAAGAAATTATTTAGTTGCTCGAACTTGATAATTTAACAAACTTCTTCAAAGTTTCACTTATCGAAACAAGGCAAGCACGTGCGGATCATACTGATAATCTTTCGGCAGTAGATGATATCCCTTTCACCGATGTGTTAGCAATCCAGATATTGAAGATTTGTATCATTGCGCAGCTGCAAATTGTATTTAATTATAGTTTTTTTGTCATAAATGTGTTTGATCGATTGAGATCAACTTTCGATTACTTGCGGTTTGTTATTATAGCTCGGTCAGGGTTTCTCGTTATAAAATTTAAATTTTATGAGCCGGATTCGCACGTATGCAGTGAATTGAGCGCAGTTTTCATATATGTTGTCCGAATGTTAAGGGAAAAGATTTTATTTCATGAAAATTTGAAAGCGCCCAAGAAAGTAGGTTCGAAGAAATTTTAACGCGTGCTAATTGAAAGCAAACCTGCTCTTGTCGTGAGCTCCAAATTTTGAAAAAATTACATGACATTGGGACAAAATATGAACTTTGAGTCAATTTTTGACCAAGCTATAGTAGTCAGAAATTTATCCGATCCGAATCATTATGAACGGTTTGCTGCAGTCTGCAACCACGAGCGGACGAGAAGGGGAGGGAAAAGTGGAATTCCCCCTTCTTTGGTGATTTCAAAAAGTACAGTTTGTCTCTTAAGGTGTAGGTAAAATGGCCTAATTTCTGTTAATTCTCTTTCTTTGGAAAGATTCCCCTCCCCTTGAATGTTTGACTCGTCCGCCGATGCTGCAGCCTGCAACACAGGCGCGCACGCGCAACTTAACAACGCAACAGTCGTTAAGCGTACAACGAGAGGGTGGGCTACCCTTGTTGACCAATATAAATGTTTCCAATTAATTTTATTAAACATTAAAAATATTAAAATAATTACGGTTTTAATGGAAATGATAAAAATGCGCCTATTCATTGCCAATTAATCGACTACTACAGTCTGAGACAAACGGTGGCGCGTGCAACGGGAGGGCGAGTGAATTGGCCTTGAATTGATTAGATGTATGGTACTGATATGAAATACTTTGCCTATACGTACTCGGGAATATTTGATGACGTAGGCAAATACTAACAGTAATAGAAAGTAGAATCTTTCTTGTTGGCACCAACAGACAAACCACAAATCTGAAGGGAGGTGATATTTTTTTCAAACTGAGGGAAATGAGCAGTTTTGAAACTGTTTTAACCGCACATAGAAAAAATTCTTCTTGGAACTGCCAAAAAGAGGGATACTCGGAAACAAGTGATGACGTAGATAAATTGTAGCAGTAAAGAAACAAACATGATTTATCTCACTGCTAATGATTTCACTCAGTAAATGTTTTGATTAAGTAACGAATTGATATGCAAAAAACACTGTTCTAAAGAGGAGGGACTTGCGGCAGTTTGAGAGTATTTTTCCCTCACTTTATGGAACTGACTCTTCTTTTGGATGTGCCAAAGAATGGGGAATCTACTTTCTCAATATTCGCTCGTCTGTGTTGGAAACGTTTGATGACGTAGGTAAATATTTATAGTGCCGGTAGGGAAATAAATACATGTATGATTCATCTTGATACTACAAATACATAGCCTCCGTTGTTCATTAAAACATATGAATAAGATTTTCCCCAGTATATAAGACATTACACCAATGATATTGGTCAACCCTTTGTTGATAAAAGCTTGCTGAAGAAACTTTCGCGACCAGCTGATAAAATCACACTATCAAACTGTTATGTGACCACCTCAAAATTTTTGCTGAAAAACGGGCATGAAAATGAAAAAAATACAAACACAATGAAATTGAAGAAAACTATCAATAAAATTTAAAAGTTTAAAAAAAATCGAGCTTGAGCGCGTGCTCAAAAGAGAATTCCGCGAACAGGTGATAAAATCATGCTGTTCTGCTTGTGGTAAAGGAAAGAACTATGCTATTTTGGTGTTGCACGAAAGTTGTTACGTTGTCTTATCGTAAAGAAAGACTGTAAAAAACTCCTTTTGTTCATCGAAACTGATAAGGAGAGAATTGAAAGTGAAAGAAGAATTACTTTACATGAAGTTACAAGTAACGTAAAGTGAAAGAAAAGGAACAAAACTGTTTATAGACAGTGAACGAAAGATAAGAAACCAAAACTGTTTAAAGCATGTTTTGGATCGTAGAAAAAGCATTTTTACACACTTTTATTATTTTTTATGTACTGATATTATCAATGCGTTTAATGAACACACCTACATACAATTTGGGTAGGGTTTCTTCTTATCAAAAAAAGTTTGTGGACCCGTGATGCACATATAGTCGAATTTTTTGGTTACGACTTTTTTGGGAACTTTTTTTGTGTGTAAAACCTTCCCCTCACCCAGAAATTGGCGGTTGGAAGCAGCAATTTGGGGTTGATGAAAAGGTTTTACACACAAAGTTGCTAAAATGATGATTACGACTCTTTTTAGGAACTTTTTGTGTGTAAAACCTTTTCATCAAACTCAAATTGCTGCTTCCGGCCGTCAATTTCTGGGTGAGGGAGAGGTTTTACACAAAAAAAGTTCCCAAAAAAGTCGTAAGCAAAAAATTCGACTATATGTAGGTGCCATTGAATTCAAATTACGCGACCAAAAACTTTTTCTGATTAACAAGAAACTTGGAATAAACTATAATAACATACTGTAGACCCTAAATTATGAACCATACATAACTGGGACCGAGAATGCAACTTCATCAATGGGTTGGTCACAAGTATATTCAGGGCTATAGTATATCTGGGATTTCTTGTGACTCAGAATTGATTTAAAGTATACATTTGGCGATATTTTAAGTTGAAATTCAAATTTTTGTAGAAAATAGGATTAACAAGAAACATTAAATGAGCTATAATTGTGCCCCAGATGTCCATACAGCATGTTAGGAAACGGCAAACATCGAAGACAGGCCGGGATGCCTAACGCTTGGTTCAAACCACAATATGTACAAATGTTGACATTTCAAGTTCAGAACACCATTCGTTTTTTTATAAAAATTTTTAGTAATGAAAAAAAACGAAATTAAAATTTACAAAATCTAAAATTTTGTATAAAAAACTCTGAATCATATTTAATTGTGCCCTAGATTTCGTCTATACAGCGTGTTAGAAAACGGCAAACATCGAAGACATGCTAGGCTGCCGAACTGGGTTTTTAGACACAATATGTACCAACCATATGTAGTGGTAATACTTGGAAATGG
The DNA here is from genome assembly GCA_964036265.1 of Daptonema setosum. Lineage (NCBI taxonomy): Eukaryota > Metazoa > Nematoda > Chromadorea > Monhysterida > Xyalidae > Daptonema > Daptonema setosum. Next base: position 3,070,407 of record OZ038446.1, on the reverse strand, counting down.
AATGGTTAATTTATGTAAGTTAATATTTAAAGGAAAAACAAAAAAATGTAGATAAAAAATTATGTAAGAAGTAATTGTGTACACAGAAACGTGTATACAGCCTGTTAGCAAACGGCAAACATCGAAGACAATCAGAGCTGCCTATGTAACGTTGGGTTACAGACACAACACCAATCTTATATGAACATTAACTTCAGAAAGTTGTGATATTTCCAGTAAAAACACCCGAACTTTATAGAAAACTTAGGCAAGCATTTTTTCATAAGCTGTAATTGTGCCCTAGATGTGTATACAGCGTGTCGGAAAACGGCAAACATCGAAGACGGTTAGGCTGCTTAACGTCGAAAGCCGATCTCAAAAAACGTTAGAAGATGTTGCAATTTTGCGTTAAAAGTTTTATTATAACAAAACTGAATTATATTGATTTTTAATTATGCTAAGCAATGATTGTGCCCTAGATGTCTTCTATACAGCATGTTAGAAAACGGCAAACATCGACGATGAGGACAGGCTGTCTAACGCCCGGGTTCCAGACACTTCAGCAGAGCCGAGGCCCATACCAGACGTTCCTTAACCATTGGCGGACGAGAAGGGGTGGGAAAAGTGGAATTCCCTCCTCTTTGGCATTTTCAAAAAGTAGAATTTGTTCCATACGGTGTAGGTAATGTCGACCTAATTTCGGCCAATTCCCCCCTCATTGGGGAGTTTCCCCTCCCTTTGGTGAATTAGCTCGTCCACCAGTGTCCTTAACCAGTCCGGCTCGTTCACAATTTATAGCATTCACATTCACATTTGATTGGGAGACTGGATTTAAAAGTGCGCCATTTTCTGAATTATTCTCCTGAAATTTAAATTATCGAAATTATTTTCACCTACGTCGGGTTCCAGACACTTTAGCAAAACCGAGGGTCACATACCAGACGTTCCTCAACCAGTCCGGGCCCGTTCACAATATATAGCATTCACACTTGGTTATGCGACTAAATTTGAATGCATGCCTTTTTAGAATTTTTTCTCATCGAAGTTAAAAAATTATCGAAATTATTTTAACGACGTGGGGTTCCAAACACTTCAGCAATGCCAAGGCCCATACCAGATGTTTCATAACTAGTCCTAACAATATATGACATTCACATTTGATTGGGAGACTCGATTTGAAAGCGCGCCATTTTCTGAATTACTCTCCTGAAATTTTTAAATTAAAAAAATTCAAATCAAGTTCTGGCATGGCCAGAACCAGATTCTAAAGTACTGGATTATCAGTGCCATGATTTGGATTTACTTAGAACCAGATTTTCAACTTAATGATTGTGAAAATTCTGGTCGTCATTGATCAAGTTGATGGTGAATCGAATTTGGTTTTTTATAACAAATTGTGTACGAGGCCTAGACGTATTATGTATGTTATTAAAAAACCGTGTGAAAAACCATGTGAAAAACCATGTGAAAAACCATGTGAAAAACCATGTGAAAAACCATGTGAAAAACCATGTGAAAAACCGTGTGAAAAAACGTGTGAAAAACCATGTGAAAAACCATGTGAAAAACCATGTGAAAAACCATGTGAAAAACCATGTGAAAAACCATGTGAAAAACCATGTGAAAAACCATGTGAAAAACCGTGTGAAAAAACGTGTGAAAAACCATGTGAAAAACCATGTGAAAAACCATGTGAAAAACCATGTGTAAAACCATGTGAAAAACCATGTGTAAAACCATTCTCTAAAATGAAAAAAAACGCTTGCCAAAATTGGCTTTGAATTCAAGCTGCATGCCAAAATTTGTTCTGAATATCAAGAAACCATCGTACGCACAAATGATTTCAGTTGTCAATGCAAAGGAAAGCCGCTGAACAAATCCTGATATTTTCTGTTATAAAGCCACCGTGTGCAAAACTTTTCACTAATGGAACGTTAGAGCAACATCTTGTAACACACGCATTAGTATGCTGGTTATGAAAAGTTGGGTTGTGAGCTGCGCAAGTACCTGATGTTTCACTAGTGAGTTACATGGCGGGCAGCTTTGCAGACAGAAACTGTGTGGGGGCTTCAGACTGAAAAGCTTTTACTATAATTTTACATCCATTATTTTCCGCATTCATTCCGCTTATTCGTCAAAACGTTAGCCAGTAAATCAAAGGTCAGCCAAAAGCGGGTCTATACAGCACAGGCGCACGAGCTAAATCTCCGAAGGGAGGGTAATTTCTTCAAAGAGGGGGAAATAAGCAGTTTTGAGGCTGTTTTACCTACACCTTAGGGAACAAACTCAACTTTTTGAAATTGCCAAAGAGGGGGAATTCCACTTTTCCCTCTCGCTAGTGGTATACAGAATGTTATTAGCTGTTAAGTAATCGTAGGAGTATGAATTTCCAGACAAAGTATAGTTGCTCAACAAAATATTCTAAAATGTTGTAAAGTATAGGCACGCGAGTTCTGGGGTTTTTGTGTCTAGTGGACTTCGAAACCGCCCTCATCAAGATTTGTTAGTTCGGCTTATGTCATTAGCTTTTGTCTATTCAAAGTTTCTTATTATACAAAAAGTTTTGCCGCGCAAGTTCAATTCAGAATTTTTTAGCGCACCTTAAAAGTTTCGACGAGCAAAAGTATAGTGACTAAACAAAACAATGAAGAATGTTGTGAAGTATTGGCGAGCGAATTCTAAGGGTTTTTGTGTCCAGCGGGATTTGAAACCGCCCTCAACACGATTTGTTAGTTCGGCGAAATGTCATCAGCTATGGCCCATCCCAAATTGCTTATTACTCAAAAAGCTTGTGGTGCATAGTCAAATTCTCCAAAACTTTATTTCAATTATCTTTCGAAAACTCGTGAAATCTGAGCTGAATTCATTCCATATGCGCCTGATGGGTTCATAATAAGTTTTCTATACATAATTTGTCTGAATGTCACATTAGAGTTAGGATTTTCGAGACATGCGTTCAGAAAGAAAAACTACTTTCTCAGCAGTTAAACTACTGTTTTCTACTTCTTATCGAATACAGAAACTTCTAAACATAGATGAAACAAAACTAAAAAATTGCAAGTTTTTCAGTTGATTGTTTTACAAAGCCAAAGCAGCGTTATTTCAAGGAGTACAAGAAAGCGTAAAAATTATTTAACCACAACTCGAAAAGCGCAATGACAACTTTCAAGCACATTATATGATGAAAGACTAAAAAACGAAAATAATGAAGTTTGATAATAATGAACCAAATTATTCAATGTGCTGAAGAAGTATAACCTTCACTACTGTTTTTCTGGAGTTCAGCATAACGGCGTATATGATTTTGCGCAGCGTCACTCGAAATTTTCGAAGGCGAAAAGTTTCGTAGCCACAATGCCATGGATGCAACTGCTTAAATGAAGTGTATTCGTAGTATTTTGCTTAAAAACTGAAAAAGTTGATTGCTCATTATGAGCAAATTTGAATCTAAATTTCGCGCCAAAATCGTTTAGGAAAGAGCACGAGAAAATATGGATAGGTGATGTTGGCCGGAAAATCCCGCGGTTCACTGTGAAAGCCCAAGCTAAAGCGATGCGCCACCGTCAAAAGTTGCCGCGTGATGTTGTCCCGCGCGGTTTTAATGCGTAGTTTCTTGAGGCGGATATGCCAACACATATACATATTTACGACAATAAATTTTCTACAAATATTCCATAATTAAAATAATTACAAAAATTCCAATGTTTACTGGTAAAATTTTAAGATTGAAAACGTTTTCTAAAACTCCACAGAATGGGAATGTTTTATCACTCGGTTGAAATGCGTTGTCTCTTTGGGCTGAAAACCCAGCTCAAAACCATTCTCCTAATTGAACATGTTAAACTTTTTGGGATATACATACTAGATGTTCTCAATACTAATGGAAAATACCTGAAGTTAGGCATATACGTTTGAGATCTTGATGTCTTCAGATGTGTTGTTGAACAACAACAGGTATGGTGAATTGAGAAAATATAAATAAAACAACACATAATAAAAGAGCAAAAAATATTTTATAAAATAAATTCTTTTGATGACCGTATAAGACGAATAACATAAGATTTTCTCTCTTCCAATGGAAATTCCACTATTTTGCGGAAATATTTTAACCCGCCAAGACTTGAACCCGTCGAATGGTTAGTTCCAGGGAGTGAAACAGATGTAAACAAATCTTATTAAGTAAAAGTTAAAAGATTGAAACTGTTAAAAATTAAATAAATGTTTCTGTTATTTGTGAAATGACTTCTTACCCGCTCTCAAGCCTTCGGCGTTATTAGACTAGAACCTTTTGGATGATGAAGTTGCGAAGGAGAAACAGATGTTCCCTAGTTTTACTCTGTAAAAATTACATGAAAATACAAAGGATAAATAACCTTTAAAGAGGTTTTTCTTCAATTTTGGACTCTTTTTTTCACCCGCCCAAAGTCCCACTGTCTTTCAGTGTCGTTGGCCGGGGTCGTTTGTAGGGAAACGATTGGATGACGCTTAGTGGAAAGACATTGGCTTGGACACACAAGCGGACGAGAAGGGGAGGGAAAAGTGGAATTCCCCCCTCTTTGGCATTTTCTAAAATTAGAATTTGTTCCCTAAGGTGTAGGTAAAATGGCCAGGTTTATGAAAATTCCCCCCTCTTTGGGAAGATTCCCCTCCCTTTGAGGGTTTGGCTCGTCCGCCAGTGGTGGAAAGACATTGGGCTTGGACATACAGATAAAAAGAAAACATTGAGCCTCAACCACTAGCGGACGACGGATCAACAGAAAGGTGGAATTCCCCTCTCTTTGGCAGATTCAAAACGTAGAATTTGTTCCCTAAGGTGTGGATAGAACGGTCTAATTTCTGCCAATTACCCTCTCTTTGGAAAGATTCCTCTCCCTTTGGTAGTTTCGCTCGTCCGCCAGTGGCCTCAACGTGCAAATGTGCGGGCCTGTTCATTGTGGATTTAGCAATCATCATTTATACAGAAAAAAAATAAATTGTCTACACAGAGTGGTCTGAAAGTCTCAACTCGCTGTTTGGTGTCGAACTTTTAATTTTTGTATAAAAAATATATGTTGAAAAGTATTTCTGTCTATAAATGCAGAGACACGAAGGAACACTTGGATGGGACGCTTATTGGAACATTGTGCCAGGACATACAGACAGACCGAAGCAAAACATTGAGCCCGCCACGTGCATATTGGAAAACTGCTCATTGTTGTTCACGCGGGAAAAACATTTCTGTTTAATTTTACAAGAAACCATACAAAAAAATCTTACAGTGACTGTTGGGTAGAGAAATAAAGGAACGCTTAAAAAAGACTGGCGTGTATGGGATGGGATGGCTATTTATTAAGGCTCCGGCGAAAAATAATTATTTGATACATTTTTTATTAATAAATTAAATATTTCTGTTTATACATATATAAGTATGTACAAGAAGCCCTTATACACGCTTAATAAGACATGGCCCTATAAACGAAAAACAAACATTGAGCTCCTGGCGCGCTCACATTCACTGCACGTCTAGACAGAAAAGAAAATGAAACGAAACTATATTACATATAGCATATAATTGGAATGTTATATGAATCTAAAAGAGCATACATACAAAGGATAAACCCGGGAACAAACCAGCTGAGGGATACACCAACAACAATGTATCCTCCGAAGAGTATATACTTTTCCCTATACATACTATGTTATGTATAGATGAGTAAGCTAGTGAACCCGTGGGAGAAAAACTGGGCCCCCAGTGTAATGCGAGGGCGTATAATGTATAAGTGCCTCAACCATAAACCACTCACGCAGACTCTTTACCTCAACAAATCTCTTCCATGTTTAGGAATAAGAAACAAAAATAACTTGATTCTATTTTTCAGTTTCACCGTTTTCTGAAACCTATACTAGTACGAGGAGGCACTGGCTGACGAGCTGATCCTCCAAAGGGGGGGGGGATTTCGCCAAAGAGAGAGGAATTGTCAGTTTTCAGGCCATTTTACCTACACCTTAGGGAACAAATTCTACTTTTTGAAAACGCCAAATAGGGGGAATTCCAATTTTCTCACCCCTTCTCGTCCGCTAGTGGGTTAGGGAAAGGGGGGGGGGGAGCGGCAAACAGCCCAGGGAACCGTGCATAATTGTGTGTACGCCGCACTAGCGGACGAGAAGGGAAGGGGAAAAGTGGAATTCCCCCTCTTTGGCTTTTCCCAGAAATAGTTTTTTTTAAGTTGTAGGTAGAATGGTCTGATTTCTGCCAGTCCCCCTAGTTTGGGAAAATTCCCTCCCTTTGGAGGTTCAGCTCGTCCATCAGTGTGTGCGCCCACTACATCGTGTGGCCACCACACCCTCATTGGAGAGACAAACAACAATGGCCGCTGCCTGCTGGCTTACTAGGAATGTATATTGGGTTCATAAACTCGTGAATTTTTGCCCTAGTAAAATTTTTCCTCAGTATCTTTCCTTCCAATAAAAAATTTAAAATTTTTTTTGAAATAAATATTTACGGTGGCTGATTTTAATGATTTTTACAAACTTTTTCACAGATGGGTTTCTGAATGTTTGTGCTGAAAGTCAAACAACAATGGTGCAGCCTATGCTGGCTTACTAGGAATGTATATTGGGTTCAAAAACACGTAAAGTTTTATCTTGATAAAAAAATTTCCTCTCCACAAAGATGAAAGTTCGCCCAGCCTGTTTTTTTTATAATCGTAATAGAAAAAAATAAAACTATGGGTAAAATTATTTTAACAGATGGGTTCCTTTTTGCGCAACTACTGAAAGGAAGTCAAACAACAATGTTTGATGGCTTACTAGGAATGTACATATATCGGGTTCATAAACACAAGAAGTTTTATCCTAGTAAAATTTTTCCTCAGCATCTTTCTTCCCAATAAAAAAATGAAAAAAAATACAGTAGCTTATTTCAATATAAATTTCTTGATTTTTGAACAAAAAAAGTTAATTTTCTTACAAATGGGTTTATGAACTTTTGTGCAACTACTGAAAGTTCAACAACAATGGCTGCTTCCTGCTGGCTTACTAGGAATGTATATTGGGTTCATAAACACGTGAAGTTTAACCCTGGTAACAGTTTTCCTCAAAAGCAAAAAATCAAGACATTATCCCGTTTCGAATGATCCTGATTTTTCATTCAACAATGATTTGTCAGTGACAAGATGAAGGTAAACTGTTTTCGTAAAAGACTGGTTTCGGAATGTGTGTTGAAAGTTTTTTTCCAGCGGAGTTGAATGGTTGGGTATACGGAGAAGTTGAGCGGGGATTTTCTCTGAAGAATGAGTTTTAGTGTAAGAGTGTTTTATTAGTTGAGTTCAACAAAAAGCTGTAAACAGCAGCAGCAGCAACAACAACAACAACAACAACAACAACAACAACAACAACATCAACAACAACAACAACAACAACAACAACAACAACAACAACAACAACAACAACAACAACAACAACAACAACAACAATCAATAACAACAACAACAACAACAGCTGTGTTCTTGAGTCAATAAAGATCATATGTCGGGGCTGCTTCAAGTTTATTCAAAGTTTCTTGTTACATCGAATGGTCCTAATGAAGTTCTTTATAGTTTGTTCAAAATATCTTGTTGTCAAAAAATATTTCAATTAACCCGTTACCACTTCTTCATTGAATTAAGCGCAACTTTGGAATATTGTCCAAATGTCATATGAAAAAATATTTGATCTCTGAAATTTTGAAATGCGCGCCAAAACCAGATTTGAAATCAAACTGCGCGCCAATTTTTTTTGAGTTACAAGAAACCCTCGATAGGCTATAGCAGCATTTTTGGACTGCTTTTAAATTTTATTCGTGTTTTAGTGGACTTTAATGCCTGAGAACGTCATTTTATAGTTGTAGTTGGGCACAAAATTGTTTTAATCAACAAGAAAATTACAAAAAACACAGAAAAAATGGTCAAGGCACCTTACATAGTTAGTTAACTAAGAAAGAAGATTTGACGATAAACAACCACTTTCCGCCGAAGCTAACCTTCATACTGAAACAGACTGATCCAACAAAAGTCTACCATTGCATAGCAATAAATATTAGAGTTCGTGAATTAGAATTATAGAGCTTCTCAAACGACATTCTTCTGTAAAATCTTTTCGCTTTATATAAAGGTTTTCCCATGTTTTGTTAAGAAAAAATAAAACTAACTGTTAATTACATAACATCCGTAGTTGGCTTTGTTTTGCATTGCCCACCGTTAAAATTTGTCAAACAAAATAGTAGCAAAGCATAAATATGCAAACGTAATTTTGCGCAGAAATTTTTTACAAATATATATTATATGATATTGTGAATCTATCATTTCCGAGAGAATTTCATTCAACTTCAATTTGAATCAACATAATGTTATACTAGAAAATGTTTACTGAAGTCATAGATGGTCCCTACATATACCACTAAAGAAACGTTCAACCTGAAATCTCAGGCAAGTCTTATTCGTAACAGAAAACTTGTTGTTAGACAAAACAAATATCTAAACTATACATTCCGGGAGTTGTACGAGGTAGGGAGGATACATTAAGTCGGGTACGTGTTCCAGCGGCTTAGATGTATGTACCAGTCAAATATACTAGAAGTAATTCGCTAAATTCCTAGATCCTCTCTGATTACACTCCATGAATAAAATTTACTTTCCAAAACCCCTAGGCGAACCTTAGTCGAACATAATTTTCAGTGAAACTAAACAAACAGCTATCCGTTGTGGAAGCTGTGTGAGGGAGAGTACATATGTACATATACAGGGTGGCTGTAAAGTAACGACGCGTTTTTCGGCCGCCCATTTCTCAAAAAAATTATATTGTGTGATCAGTGTTTTTATAGTCAAACTGGCGTAAAAACACCTGAAAAATCGAATTATGTGGTCAGATTTAACGTATTATAATGTATTTGTAGGCCTTTTGTGGAATTTCTGTCAAAAAGCAATATTCTTTTACTTCTTGGTTCCTCGACGGATTTTTTTTTTCAAAATAAAAGCGTTATAGGATTCTAAAAGTTTACACACTATTTTAATAATGATTTTTGAAAAATGTCATCGCCAAATAACACTTTTGGTATTATCTAATGGTGAAAATTAAGCCAGCTTTCACATAACACTTTTTACATCAGAATCTTATTCCTGCATTTTTCACCAATTATCATGCTTTTATGACCCTTAATGGTGTCTTATGACACCAGATTTGTGTTATAGGAGTTATGGAAGTATGATAATCAAACTTAGGACCTGAATATTTGATTTTCGAAATTTTGGAATTTTATCAAATTTCGCATTTTTTCTTCATTTATTGAGACTTTTTGGTAGTGAAGTACTATGAATTCTAATTCTTTCATAAATTCTTTAACACAAAACTCAACTTACCATTTGTTTATATCATTATGAATCCTGGTTGAAACCAATTGATACTTAATTCGTAATACTATGGTCAGTTTTCATGGAATTTCGGTCAGTTTTGTTGAAAAATAACGAAATTTCCGTTAATTTTCGGAAAAAAATTAATTTCAGCAGTCCTACACTAAAATAAACCTCATAATCTGAAATTTTCAGGAATGAATACATATAATTGGGATGTAAAAGTTAATCATGCAATGCAATAGTTTTCAGAAATAGACGGCCGGAAAACGCGTCGTTACTTTACAGCCACCCTGTATGTACATACATAGTCGGGTACGTATTCCAGCGGCTCAACCATCTATGTACCAGCCAAATAACAAAGGAGGTATACTTGCTAGAAAACGTTAAATAAAGTTTCAAGTATGTAGCTATCAAATATACCCACTGAAGAAGTTTTATTCGTAACAGCAAAAAACAAACAGATATCCATACTAAGGGTACGTCACGTCGGGTACGTACAGACAGTCAGTCAGTCAGTCAGTCACTCACTCAGTCAGTCAGTCAGTCAGTCAGTCAGTCAGTCAGTCAGTCAGTCAGTGTACATAACTACATATGCTACCCACATGTACTCCAGCGGCTTATATGTACCAGCAAAACAACGAGGCGACGGACACAATTAGCTAGAAAACCTTCACGGAAGTTATAAATACTCTATACTTACACCGAATGAAATAAAAACTTACAAAACACGCAACTCTTGAACGAATCTCATTCGAACGGAAAATTTGTAATGAAACAAAACAAACACCTCAGTTGTCTGGAAACTGACTGAGGCACAAGTCGGGTGGGTACGTATTCCAGCGGCTTATATGTACCAGCAAAATAACGGGGTGACGGACACTTGAATGAAAAACCTTTCTGGAAGTCATAAATACTCTATAGTTACACCGAATGGAAAAAAACTTCAGACACGAAATTCTTAGATGAATCTCATTCGAACGGTAAATTTGTAGTGAAACAAAACAAACATCTCTCTACTACACTGGAAACTGACTGAGGCACAAATATGTAGGGTACGTATTCCAGCGGCTTATGTACAAGCAAAATAACGGGGAGACTGACACTTGACTAGAAAACCTTTACTGTTAAATACTTTATAGTTACACACTTTACAAACAAACACACAATTCTTAGATTAATCTCGTTTCAAACATGCAAGTCTTAGATGAAGGGGAAATTTGTAATGAAACACAACAAACACCTCAGTTGTCTGAAAACTGACTGAGGCACAAGTCGGGTGGGCACGTATTCCAGTGGCTTAAATGTGCCAGCCAAATAACGGGGGGGGGGGGGACAGACAGTTGACTAGAAAACCTTTACGGTTGAATACTTTATAGTTACACACTTTACAAACAAACAGGCAATTCTTGAATGAATCTCATTCGAATGGAAAATTTGTAGTGAAACAAAACAAACATCTCAGTTGTCTGGAAACTGACTGAGGCACAAGTCGGGTAGGTACGTATTCCAGCGGCTTATATGTGCCAGCCAAATAACGGGGGGACAGACAGTTGACTAGAAAACCTTTACGGTTAAATATTTCATAGTTACAAAATTTACACACGCAATTCTAGAATGAATCTCATTCGAAGGGGAAATTTGTAATGAAACAAAACAAACACCTCAGTTGTCTGGAGAATGAATGAGGCACACGTCGGGTACATATTCCAGCGGCTTATATGTGCCAGCCAAATAACAGGGGAGGGCGCACTGACGGACCAGCCAATCTTCCAAAGGGAGGGGAATTTCGCCAAAGACGAGGGAATCGGCAGTTTTCAACCTTCTTTACTTACATCCTAGGGGAAATTTTTTTGAAATCGGCAAAAGGGGGGAATTTTATTTTTCCCACCCTTCTCGTCCGCTAGTGGGGGATGGCACATACATATATGTACATAGACACAATACAGATGTACAACCACCGGCAAACGATCCCAACCTCCAAAGGGAGGGGAATCCTACTAAAGAAGGGGGAAAAGGCGAAAATAGGTCATTTTACCGACACCAAAAGGAACAAACCCTTCTGTTTGAAACCGCCAAAGCGGGGGGAATTCCACCTTTTCCTCCCCTTCTCGTCCGCTAGTGTAGAACAACAAATAGCCGATTGTTTTATTCGTGACTCGATCTTGTGGCAGGCCAGATAAATTACACCAACTGTTTCGCTCTATTTTCATCAGGTTTAGAGCATTGACTGGCACTAGCGGACGAGAAGTGGAGGGAAAAGTGAAATTCCCCCCTTTTTGGCCTTTTCAAAGGTAGGATTTGTTCCCTATGGTGTAGGTAAAATGGTCTGAACTCTGTCGATTCCCCCCTCTTTGACGAAATTACCCTCTCTTTGAGGGTTCAGCTCGTCCGCCAGTGTTTACTGGCGATTCTGAATCTGACGAATCGACCGTGAAACATCAGGTTTGAATGTGCCTTGTCTTGTCGATTTATTTATCAATAAATGACAATCTTATTGAGGTTATTAATGACTTTTTATGCCAGTGAAATAAACATAGTGAAATTCGAAATGAAATGGAATTCATTTTCCAAGTTTTTCAAAAAGGTTTCAATCGTTGAGGATAAATTGTGTTTCAACGGTTTTTATGGTAATATATAACGATCTAATTTTAGAGCTAATTTCATAGTCAAACACACCATTTTTACCACGATACATGCAAGTGCCAACTGCCAGCATATTCCAGCAAACCAACGGGCACACACATACTGTGGACTGTGCATGTACGTACAGGGTGGGCCAAAAAAAACCATACGATTTTGAAAGTTAATAACTCGAGCTATGAACAACCGATTTAATCATTCTTGTTTTCATTTGAAAGCCAATACTTTAACTTAAAAGCCCTCCAATTTTAGTCATGTTTTATAGAGTTGTCCTCAAGTTACAGAAGAAACCCTCAAAAATCGTGTTTTTGGACGAGAAAAACCGAAATTTTGTGGCTTAGCAAAATGTTCCTTTTGGGCAACGAATTTCTGAATTTAAAAAGTTCAATAAGGGAAATTGAGTTTGCTGAGCTCAATTCGAACTTGGAAACTTTGGAATACCATATTTGAGTGCTTGGACAAAAAAATTCATGGCGAATGTCATAGCCGCCATTGACAAATGTAACCCTGAGCTCAAGCTTTGGTGGTTCAGGAAAATGGTCAAATCGAGTGTACCATTCATTTATCTTCGATCAACAAGGTTTAACTAGTTGTTATTTGATGCATTTCATTCATTCATAAATTTAAATACTCCGTTTACAGTTTTTAAAACACAATTGCCCATGCACTCCGATGACTTTTTCGCTAAAAATACACGATTTTTCAAATTTTCTTCTGTAACTTCTGGGCAACTACATAAAACACAACTGAAACTAGAGGGTTTTTAAGTTGAAATATTGGCTTTCAAATGAGAGCAAAAACGATTGAATCGGTTGTTTATAGATCGAGTTATTAACGTTCAAAATCGTATGGTTTTTTTGGCCCACCCTGTATGTATGTAAAGCCCGTATGTTATTTCTGCAAGCAAAACAATTGCCCAAATTTTCTGATAATGAAACATCAGACAATCAGTGTTAACACGCACATCAATCATCCTCACCCCATGCGCTACTGTGTTGAACTATGGTGTCAACCTAGTTGACTTGTGGCTACTGATGTTTCATTATCAGAGTTTTGGGCAATGCTTTGACTGTGTGTCATCTTTGCCACCGAGACAAGTTTGCCACTCTAAATCGAGACAAGTTTGCCACTTTTTTGGGGGGTTTTCAGTGGCAAACTTGTCTCATCAAAAAGTGGCAAACTTGTCTCGGTATTTCACGAGACATGTTTGCCACTCAAAATTCAGGAAATGAGTGGCAAACCTGTCTCAGGATAAAAGTGGCAAACATGTCCCACATCGCGAACCTAATTCCATGAGACAAGTTTGCCATTCTGACTACCGTAATCCAAGGCGGCATCCCTTTGTCAGTGAGTCATAATTATCATCCGATGAGATGACATGGAATATGTACATTGACAACAGCACCTCATTAGAAGCTCAAATTGATAATCACAAAAATTAAAAAATTTCATTAATTCTGACATTTTACATTAAAAACAAAGTAGATGGATTAATTCGAACATGAGGAACGCGATTTTCTCACTTATTCTCCCGTACCATTACCCTTATACTCACTTACTGAGTGATTATGGTTTATAACTCTTACACTCACTCACCCACCTTCTTGAAATTCACTCCGTCATTCTCTCACTCACTCACTCGCTCACTGTCACTACTCACCCACTCACTTAGTCACTCACTCATTCACTCACCCAGTCACTCACCCAGTCACTCACTCACTCATTCACTCACTCAATGACTCACTCAATGACTCACTCACTGACTCACTGAATCACTCACTCACTGACTCACTCACTCACTCACTTACTCACTCATCAATCACTCACACACTCCCTCACTCACTCATTCACTGAATTACTCACTCACTCACTCACTGACTCACTCACACTCTCAATCACTCACTCACTTGCTCACTCACTCATCAGTCACTCACTCACTCACTCACTCACTCACTCACTCACTCACTCACTCACTCACTCACTCACTCACTCACTCACTCACTCACTCACTCACTCACTCCCTTGCTTGCTCACTCACTCATCACTCACTCACTCACTCACTCACTCACTCACTCACTCACTCACTCACTCACTCACTCACTCACTCACTCACTCACTCACTCACTCACTCACTCAGTCACTCACTCACTCACTCACTCACTCACTCACTCACTCACTCAGTCACTCAGTCACTCACTCACTCACTCACTCACTCACTCAGTCACTCACTCACTCAATCACTCACTCAATCACTTACTCACTCACTCACTCACTCTGGTGAAAAAATTGATTAAATTACTCACGGTATGGAAGAATAAGTAAGAAAATCGCGTTCCTTATGTTCGAATTAGTCTATCTACTTTGTTTATAATGTAAAATGTCAGAATTATTGAAATTTACAATTTTTGTGATTATCAATTCGAGCTTCAAATGAGGTGCTGTTGTCAACGTACATATTCCATGTTATCTCATCGGATGATAATTATGACTCACTGACAAAGGGATGCCGCCTTGGATTACGGTAGTCAGAGTTGCAAACTTGTCTCATGGAATTTGGTTCGCGATGTGGGACATGTTTGCCACTTTTATCCTGAGACAGGTTTG
>OZ038446.1:3022620-3055616 GCA_964036265.1 Daptonema setosum | reverse complement strand
AACCAGGATTTGGGGCGGTCGACATTTGTTTATTTATGTTAAGTTGGTTCCACTAGCGGACGAGAAGGGGTGGAAAAAGTGGAAACTCCCCCTCTTTGGCGATTTCAAAAAAGTAGAAGTTGTTTACTAATGTGTAGGTAAAATAGCCGGAAAACTGCCGATTCCCTTTTCTTTGACGAAATTCCCCTCCTTTTGGAGGATTGGCTCGTTCGCCAGTATTTGGTTCAGCGGCCCCGTTGAATCGTCGACCATTTATAAGATAGCAATCTCAATTGATTAAAAGACTAAATTTGAACTCCGCCATTTATGAATGGTTCTGTCAATTATGCGTATTTTAAATTTGTCATAAATTTTTTGTACACTAGTTAAAAATGATAATTATTTCATTGCAATCGATTTAGTTGCTTTATCAAGAGACTGCTAAACATGTTCATAAAAGTTTTCCCAGTGCTGTGACACGCGCGCCACCAATTTTCCGCCGAAAGCCGATTTTCGCGAGTAAATGGAAAGTTTTATCGCTATAATTATGTAAATACCTGTATTATGATATCACTCATGGATGTTTATTGTTTTATCCCGATAAAATCTACAGAATATATAATTGAAAATAGTTGATATTTTATGGCATTTGATTTTAGTTACCTACTCGAAAGAGACTGCTGAAACATGTTTATCATTTTTTCCCAGAGCAGCTCGCGCGCCACCAATTTTCCACCGAAAGCCGATTTTCGCGAGTAAATGAAAAGTTTTATCGCTATAAATACTGTATGTGAATACGTGTATTATGATATCAGGTTGATATTTATTGTTTGTTCTCGATAAAATCTATAGACTAATTGAAAATGATAGATATTTCATTGCAATCGATTTAGTTGCTTCATCAAAAGAGACTGCTAAAACATGTCCATGAAAGTTTTCCTAGAGCTGTAATGTAAGCTGTAACCAATTTTCCGCCGAAAGCCGATTTCCGCGAGTAAATGGAAAGTTTTATCGCTATAATTATGTAAATACCTGTATTATGATATCACTCATGGATGTTTATTGTTTTATCCCGATAAAATCTGCAGACTACTTATATGTATAGTTGAAAAAGGTTGATATTTTATGGCATTTGATTTCAGTTACCTACTCGAGAGAGACTGCTAAGACATAAGATGAACATATAAAATTATTGCAACAACTTAGAACATTGAAATTATTGTTATCTTGCTGACTTATTTAGAGAATTAATTTCGAAAACAAAAAGACATGATCATAAAAAATTTCGCGCGCGCCATCAATTTTCCGCCGAAAGCCGATTTTTGCGAGTAAATGAAAAGTTTTATCGCTATTAATATAGTGGCGGTTGAATAAATTCAGAGTGAAAGTCCCATTTTTTCTGTGTAACAAATGTGGATTGCAAATAAAAACTTTGGAATGTGAATTTATGCGGGGAAAAGTTGCATTCCATAATTGCACCTGCATTCAACCACTGGCGGTCGAGCCTATCCTCCAAAGGGAGGGGAATCTTCCCAAAGAGGGAGAATTGTCAAAAAGTAAATCATTTTACACACACCTTAGGGAACAAACTATACTTTTTGAAACCGTCAAAGAGAGGGGAATCCCATTTTCCCTCCCTTCTCCTCCGCTAATGTATAGATTCGCCTCATTATGTAAATACGTGTAATATGATATCAGGTTGATATTTACTATTTGATCTCGTTAAAATCTATAGACCAGTGAAATTCACTGTTTTTTCTCTTGAATGTAAATAGTGGATGTGCATTTTTATAAAATGCACGCTTCATTTGTTCACCTTTTAACCGTTTTTTGCAGCTTTTGTGTCATGCGTTAGAGGACGAGGGAAGAACGAAAAAAGTAGAATCCCCTTTTGGAGTCTGTTTCTTGAGATATATGTAGGTGAAATTGCCTAATATTTTGTCACTCCCCCCCCCCCCCTCTTTAGAAAGATTCCCCTCTCTTTGTAGGATTGACTCGCTCGCCAGATGTGTCATGCAGTAGCGGACGAGAAGGGTGAAAAAGTGGAATTCCACCCGTTTTTGTTGTTTCAAAAAGTGGAGTCTGTTTCTTGAAGGTAAGTGCAGGTAAAAGGCTAAAGTTCTGCCAATTTCCCTATCTGGGGAGAGATTCCCCTCCCTTTGAAGGATTGACTCGTCCGCCACTGTTGTCCTGTTTGATACATGTTGGTTTTCCGTGATTCGTTCCCCACACATTTCATTTTGAACAGAGCGGAACGCCACTTAGGATAGGATAAGGTTAGAAAAAAGTTTCAGGAAAACTATTGTTATTTTTTTATATGTATCAAAATATATGTGTGTCGTCATTTATAATAACTAGGGTGAACCCGTTGCTACGCAACTGTGTATTAAACTAACAAAAAATAAATCAAAGAAAACCGTCATTATACGAAAATAGCTTTAAAATATGTACCATGAACCCGTTGCTATGCAACTCAAATCATCATTGTTCCATATTCAAAAGATAACTTCTAAGATAACTTCTAGTAGTAATATCCTCTCGTTGAAAACCAGTAGGATTTTTCATACGCACTACCCGAACCGATATGTCAATATATTGACCTTACCCGACACACAAACTTACCCGAGTTTAGTATCCAAATATTAATTGTTTCAAAATTAGTTCAACTCTGGGATCACACTTAGAAGAACCCGTGGAAATAAAATTATCTGACCAGATATATCAGCATGTTAAACTTACCCGACACATTAAATTCGGAGTTTTTTGCCCATTGTTCAGTTTTCAAAAAATGCATTTCATTTTGAGCATAGCTCTTTCAAAGCTCTACCATACTACATATTTAGTCTCAGTCAAAATCTCAAAAATCATGAATTCATTTATTAGCTTCTCTTCAGCCTCAACTGCAAACTCAATAATAGGAGCCCTATTTTATTGTTAAAACAGTTACTAAAAACGCAAGTGAAGAAGACAATACTCAAACCGTCTAGCCTAATTTATTCTGAGAGTTAAACTTATTGTTTTTTATCAGCTGAACGATTTAAAACAACCCTTTATCACATGGCATATCATAGCTGCTACATATATCACCGGTTCTTTGGAATCTTCGAATCCAAAGAGCTTGAACTTTTCAGAATTTTTTTCATAATGTTTACTTGAATGTTTTGTGGTCGGTAAGTTCAGTCATTCGAGGAGGGTGCTGATGATTGCACCCTTTGTTGAGAAGAACTTTTTCAGTGAATGAAATAAAAAAAGATTATGGGTTGCAATTATCTTGACCTTACCGAATTGTCATGGCCTTCGGTTGAGGTACATACATTCTGGTCAGGTTGAAGAGTATGTGATGATTTATTCTATTGTTTTCATCAAGTAATAGAAGGTATATTAGTGTTCTTTCACGATATTTATACTAAGCGTGACAGACATACATACATCGTCTAATTTATATATAGACTAGGGTAAACCCGTTGCTACGCAACTGTGGATTAATTTAAAAAAACTCAACTACCGTATTTAAACTCAGACAAACCTATCGGTTTGTTCATCAGCTTCTCTTTAGCCCAGGAAATCATTAGATCCATGACGGTGCGATAATTTATGTATCCCCGTTTATTTGAATATCGGCATAACTTTTTTGCTAGTTTAAATCTGACCCGTTGAAATGTGATCCATTTTAGCTGAACAGAACTAAATTTTATACACCCTGTTCAATAAGACAACCCGTTTTTTTAAATTATCTGTCATACATAATGTAGAGCAGAGCATAACATGGGTAATTTAAAACTATTCTGAAAATTTCATTGGATTTATTATTTTTACCCGTCTCGTGGAAAACCAAAAAAAACAAATTTTATTTAAACCTAAAAACATACAGGAAGCACCCGTGGCCACAACAGTTGGTGGCACAAATAAACTACAACTCCAGTTAAGGTAAATGATGTTTCCACTTCAAAATATGGGAAACATCCTTGGGTGTCGATGACAACTTTTATGTGAGTAGGTGGTGATGATTCGTAGTTTCTGATTGTGATTAATAATGAGAATGAAACATTTCGATTAAACCGATCATAAATGTTGAACGACATTTTAATTATCTTGACCTCATCGATAATTGAGGTACATACATACATTGGAGGTGAGTTGAGGCATCATGTTGTGTTTGGTTCTGGAAATCGGTGTCAATTCATTGGGAAGGTGATGATGATTATTCCTCATTGAACTTTTAATCATAGTTCGATTTTTATAAATGATCGAAAGAGTTTTTGAGCGATGCATCGCTGCTATTTAAGCGCTTTGAGTAGACATACAAAGATAGATAGATACATCTTCTACTATTTTATATATATAGATAGATTGAGTTGGATGCAGACATATTAAATTGAATTTGAATTTATCCGTGCCATTTATTCGAGTGAAAGTTTGAACGATCCCATAAAAGATCATAGTTTGGTCATTTAACAAAATCCAAAGTTTTTAACTGGCAATTATGTACGTATGCAATGAATTAGGCGCGGTTTTCGTATGTTTTTCAAATGTCATGTGAAAAATAATTCATTTCTCAAAAATTTGAAAGCGCGCCAAAAAAACAGATTTGAATTCAAACTGCACGCCAAAACGTTTTTGGCTAACAATAAACCCTGGATCGGCTATATCAGTCGTATGTTCCTTCGGCAATATGAATATCTACATATTGGTTTATCGTTTCATGTAGCGTTCTCAAATTATAAGTCTGAATCTAAATCTGAATCTAAATCTAATCTAATCTAATCTAATTCTAATCTAAATCTGAAATCTAAATCAGAAGACTTGAAATTTTCACACCTAAAGTAGGGATTTACTGGAGGTTCACGAAGCAATCTGAAATTCGAATTGATAAGCTGTTTTGTTACCTAAATACTGCTTGCGTCTTCGAAATTAGTTATTGATAGAAAAAATCCCCCTGCAAAAGCATTTCAACATTCCTGGTCCACCCTGTAAAAATGTTCTCAGCATGCTAGCAATAAAAAAAACACTATAACATTCGCTATAACAATAATCTGACGGGAAACAATAATTTAGAAATATAGCTTGGTCGAGAGTTTCTTGTTATAAATTTTTATAGAGAAATCGTAAGTTGTTCGAAGTTCATTAAAAAAATTTCACAAATTCGTAGAAAAACATAAATTAGGTAAATGAAAAAATCAAGCAGAGATCAGCTTTGCGTTGGGCGAAAATTTTCTGAGCAAACAAGAAAACATTTTCAGAAAACATGAAAAAAAACACTAGAAAATGCACTAAAACAATAAGCTGCTGAATATAGATTGGTCAATAACTACATACTTGTTATACACTTTTCTCTATGTTAAATACATTTTTTGATGATCATTCAAAAATTTTCACAAATTCGAAGAAAATCAGAAATAAATCAAATAAAAAAAAATCAAGCAGCAATCAGCTTTGCGTTGCGCGAAAATTTTCTGAGTAACAAAAAACATGAAAAACACTAGAACATTCGCCATAACAATCAACTGCCGACGGAAGACATTAATTCAGATACATATATGAATTTTTCGCCCATTATTGCTTGGTCATTTATCCCAATTGATAAAACTTCCTTTCTGCGATAAGTTTTATCCGGCTTTACACTAGCGAACGAGAAAGGGTGAAAAACTGGGATACCCTCCTCTTTGGCGGTAAATTTTTTTTCAGTTTGCTCCCTAAGTTAAAGGTAAAAGGCCTTTCAATTCCCCCCTCTTTGAAGAAAATCCGTGCTCTTTGACTGATTAACTTGTCTGCCAGTGCGGTCATTTATTCCAATTGATAAAACTTCGATTCCTGCGATAAGTTTTATCCGGCTTTGCGCGATTCAGCTTAGACTAGAATGCAAAAATATGAAATTGTCCATTACCTCTACATATATCTCGTCCGACTTTTCTTGTGAATATTGTGTGTTTGTACGGTTCTATTCAACTTATTGAATATTAACTTTGTACAGTTTTATCAATCCGGTTTTTCTAAACCTTTGTTGTGTTAAAAGTTGTTGCCATATTAGACAGTCACATTGAGCGCCTGTCTAGTTTATTGGTTAGGTTTCAGCAAAAATAAGTCCCAAATCGTATACTTACACCGGTTGGTCTGCGTGGACTGAAAGTATGTATGTATTCTACGAATTCCTGCTGTTTCTTAATCAATATAAACATACAGTAGTTCCGCTGTGTTTATAGGTACTGTATGTATAGTCGAATTTTTTGATTACGCCTTTTTTAGGAACTTTTTTTGTGTAAAACCTTTCCCTCACCCAGAAATTTGTGGTCGGAAGCAGCAAGTTGGGATTGATGAAAAGGTTTTACACCAAAAAATTTCCTAAAAAGATGATTACGACTCTTTTTAGGATTTTTTTTGTGTGTAAAACCTTTTCATCAACCTAAAATTGCTGCTTTCGACCGCCAATTTCCGGGTGAGGGAAAGGTTTTACACGAAAAAAGTTCCTAAAAAGGCGTAACCAAAAAATTCGACTATAGTTATTCTCGGCCCATTCAATGTATCAGAATACCAGTGAAGCAAAAAAATGTTTCAAACGTTGCGCTAAACTGATTGTAAAAAACGGGTTCAGAAAAATTTCGGTAACAGGATACCCCGACCAAGCTATAAACGGTTGAAAACTCTAATAGACGCAAAAAAAGTTTAATAAACTATAAACAATAGAGTGAACCTTGTGTGTAACTTGATATTTGTGTTACTGGCACATTTTTCTGTAACTTATCTTAAATTCTTTTTGGGGTAGGGGCTAAATTGGAAATCATGCGTATTTTATTTCAACTGTTTATAAGTAAAAAACGAATCCAAATCACGAACACAGTTTTCCGATCAGTAAGACTACAGTAGTAAAAGTAAGCCCTAGGCTCCAAGGTATTGGTTTCAGATGTTAGAAGAAGGGGCCGACTCCAATTCCAAGCTTCACTTCCTTCCTTTTAATCCCATCCTTCAGTGGCAGTCGCCATTTTTTTACTTGGATTTCTCCGTTAACTGAAACCGATCAAGGCACACTAATACCATATCAGAATGGTGTTTTCGTAGTGGCCGGAGAGTTGAATAAACTGACGGGCAATGGCAGAAACCCCAGAGCAACGCGTCAGGATCTGTGTCTCAAGTCAGGTTTCGAACTCAGGACCGCCGGTTTTCGAGGCCGGCGCCCTACGCACTAGACTAGACAGGCGACAAACTATGTACGCTACTTTTTCCAGTCATGAAATGCACATAAAAGTTCTTTCATGCCTGTGAAAAGTCTTACAATAGGTACATTACAACTTACAACTGCCTATAAAATCATTTAAACATTTCAGAGTTCAAATGTTCAGTTTCAGTACTATAACTAGTAGTTTTCTATTGTCTTCTCAGAGCCGCTCTTCACAAGTATGATACGCAAGGGAAACGTGTTTTTGGCAACAGAAAATGATGAACACGTAAAAATATCATCAAATCAAACCAGTACTATTAAGTTTCCAAATAGTGAAAACGTCTGAGTTTTTCGGGAGCTGTGTTTTCAAACGCCATACGTTTTTGGTAAATTTTATTTGCATTTGTAAGTTTGATTGCTTTGCCATCTGTTACTCACAGCGGTAAGAGATAATAAAAAACCTGCCTGACAAATTGGCTGCATTTTCACGCCAGAAACAACTATGCGCTTTCAGTTGCAAACATACATATAGTCGAATTTTTTGGTTACGCCTTTTTTGGGAACTTTTTTGTGTAAAACCTTTCCCTCACCCAGAAATTGGTGGTCAGAAGCTGCAATTTGGGGTTGATGAAAAGGTTTTACACCAAAAAGTTCCTAAAAAGATGATTACGACTCTTTTTAGGAACTTTTTTGTTTTTTAAAAAACTTTTTCATAAACCCAAATCTGCTGCTTTCGACCGCCAATTTCCGGTGAAAGAAAGGTTTTACACAAAAAAAAATATCCCAAAAAAAGGCGTAACCAAAAAAATCATGGTCAAGGTATCCAGATAATGAAATTAATTTTCATAGAACATTTATTAAGTTTGCAATGAATTTTGCGCCCCGTCCGTAATCGTATGTTATTCAAATGCCGTAAGAAAAACGTTGTTTTCGGAAATATGAAAGCGCGCGAAAAAAATATTTGAATTCAAACTGCACGCCCAATTTTTTTTGTTAAAAATAAACCCTGGAAAAGCTTCATATAGGCTGTATATAACTTTCAATTTATTCTGAGAGTGAACTTGATTGTGCACTGCTTTTCTTGATTATATTTTCTACTCTTTTATTTATTTATTTTTCAATTCCACTTTCACATTTTCATTTCATTGTGTAAGTTTCTGCATACATAGAATCGGGATGTTCTAGTCTATCCTTTTCCTGATACTCAGAACGTTTTTGGCGCGCAATTTGAAATCCAACCCGATTTTGGCGGGTGCTCAAATTTTGATAAAAAGGTCAGATAACAGGAGCTGCAAGAAGCAGACCTGGTTTCACACTGAAAAACTTTTTGGATTAAAAGAAACTAAAGCCCGTATGTTGCTTCTTTAAGCAAAAATGTTGCCCAAAACGTCTGACAATGAAACATCACTATATATGTGGCCTCAACTCAACTCGGTTGACGCCATTATTTAACACAGTTTAGCATGATGATTGATGTGCGTGTCAACACGGATTGTCTGATGATTCATTATCAGATGTTTTGGATAACATTTTTGCTAGCAGAAGCAACATGCGGGCTTTATAATGCAACATTGAAATCCTTTTCAAAACTTCTTTAAACTACATTGTGAAACATCGGTTGAGTGGTGAAACTGGATTCAGGTCAGGCTGATCTTGATAAGCAATATTGGCTACAAAGTTTTCTTGGCAACAATAACAAGTAGTTTTTCTAGTTGGGTTTGGTTAACTTTCCATGAGTAACTGGATAATAGTGGCGGTCATTGACAGCACTAGTGGACGAGAAGGGGTGGGAAAAGTGGAATTCCCCCCTCTTTGGCATTTGCAAAAAGTAGAATTTGTTCCTTAAGGTGTAGGTAAAATGAACTGAAAACTGCCGATTCCCCCTCTTTGGCGAAATTCCCCTCCCTTTGGAGGATTAGCTCGTCCGCCAGTGGTTGACAGGTGACTCTGATGTTCACCTTACACTAATGAACGCCTACTATGTACATAGCAAGAGCTTCTGGAGATTCTATTGAATAGTAAAAACTGAAACTTTTGTTAATATTCGGGTAGCACCAGCTTAACATGATGATTACATGTTTTAATCACTCAGCTATTAAAGAGATGTTTCATACGGTGAAGTTGAGTTGAACCACTGGCAGACGACCCAAACCAAGGGAGGGAAATTTCTCCAAAGAGGGGGCTATTTTCCTACACCTTAAGAGAAACAAATTCTACTGAGAATGGTGAATTCCACTATTCCGTTCTTCCCTCGTCCGCTAGTGAGTTAAACAGCTTCTGTAAGCATCTGTTATAAACCATGAAGCTAATGTTTATAAGTTAGGATTTAGATCGTAAACGAATTATAGTCCTACCAAAAAACTTAAAATGTTGAGTAAGAACTATGTATCATTAATTTTTTTGTTTCTGTGAGAGAGAGCTCTATAATATTCTATTAACAGCTACATTTATACAGTATTTATACACTGTAGATGCACTCCGCTGTGTTTTCACAGTTTAACTTTTCTCACCCATTCACTCATTTGCGAAGTCTACTTAATTACCAGAAAACCTGTAATTTGTATTTAAATCGCCAAAACACACTCCCCCATTAGTTTGACCGGTTTATAAACATTGCCAATAAATATAATATTCTAGTTGACGATAAAGTAAGCGGGTTTTTCAATTCGTTAAACGATAATAATAGGTTAAATGTAGTTACTGTAGTTCGTTGTCTCTTCACCTCTCTTCTTGATTTCAACATAAATATCACATTATCTTTTAACATATGTAGGTATGTATTGAGTAAGCTTTCTACTCAGTATGTAGTTCAGTATTATGTATCTATGTAAACAAATATAGCTTTATATTAGGTAGATCATTCTATTATATTTGCGAGCTCTCATGTTTTTTTGCCGAGCATTCGGATAATAACAAAAATTCCAATATAGAAAGTAATGTTGAATTATGAGTGTTATACCATAAAATTTATATTTTTCTTATCAATTCTATTTTTGGTTAAGAAAATTACAACCGTTCACATCAATTCTATATTTGGTTAAAAAATCACAACCTTTCGCATCAATTCTATATTTGGTTCAAGAAGACATGACCATTTTACTACATGTAATAAATGACGATTAATTAGAAGCAACGATGCATCTCACGGACGTGTTTAGAGTCATCTTGAGAAAATCTCAAAAAAACTTTCAGTAGCTGAAAATCGAAAACAATATCTCGGATCGATAGTTGTTCCGAAAATCTTATAACGAAAAAAATATTTGCAACTCTGTCAATACCACTCCAAGGACGTCTTAACGACACTTCAAATCAGCTGACGAAAAAATGTTGGTGACGGAAAATTTTTTCTTACCATAAATCTATCTGCTTCCCCGTGGCTATAGCTTAATTGAGCGTATGTAAATCCGCAGAAACAAAAAGTAAAAAAAAACAGAATTCTATCACCACTGAAACATTAGACTGTAAAATAAATGCTTTTTTCTCTATTTCTACGTAATGTTTCAAAAGCGATACTTTCCTGTTTCCCGCTCTTCAATAGTCGGTCTGAATACGCTATATTTTATTTCTATGACTTCCTGTATCTCAATTTTCAAAAAATTATGTTTTTTGGACAGGTTTTGTCTTTCGTTCATACTTTTCGTTGATACCTGACTTGATTTAGTCATCGTAATCTTGTAAAAAAGGTAAATTTTACACTTCTTAATGTCATAAAAACTTCCGAGAATACATCAGTATGGATATGCTTCCGAACCGAAATATCAGACGATCTCACTCAAGTCAAATACTATATACATGTACATACATAGCTTGATCAGGATTTCTTGTTATAGAAAATACGTTTTGTGGGCCGGTTACGCACGTATGCATTGATATAAGCGCAACTTTCCAAAGGTTATGTGAAAAAGAATATGTTTCTCGAAACTTTGAAAGCGCGCTGAAAACTAATCTGAATTCAAACTGCGCGCCAAAAGTTTTTGGTTAACAAGTAACCATGGATAGGCTATAATTCATAACAGCTGACGAAATACGAACGAGTTCGATGACATAATCTTTTTTCAAAAAAACTCTCCTTTACTCTCGACGTCAAAATTAATCAAATATTTTGCTAATACGCGTCGGGTTTTTATTATGCCTCGACGAAAATATCGTCATTATTTGTATTGTTATGTACTCAACTTTTTCGAATAAATAAGAATAGAAGAGAACTGGGCAGAATTGATTTTCGCCAGCGGCTGAAACTGGTATTTTTCGTACGCTATGTAGGTGAAGGATCAAATTTGCAGGTGATCACAGCTAATATTGAAATAGGTGATCTTTATGCTGGTAAACGTTTCAGATAACAAGTAAACTTCTAAAAGTTCTTGGTGAATTTTTAAGAAAATATGAATTAGCAGTCGTCACCTACATAAAGAATAAAACCTACATATGATTCAAGCTTGAATTTTGATGTTTTTGAGAGCAAATTTTTTCTCCATATGGTTGATTTGAAAGATGACAGATTATTTGAGTTTGTAAGTAAGACGAAAAATCATGTTTTTCTAATATGCAGCTTATGAGCCTAATTCTAGTAGTCGTTCTGTTGGTCAGTCAGTCAAACAGTCAGTCAGTCAGTCAGTCAGTCAGTCAGTCAGTCATTCAGTCCGTCAGCCAGCCAGTCAGTCAGTCAGTCCGTCAGTCAGTCAGTCATTCATTCAGCCAGTCAGTCAGTCAGTCAGTCAGTCGGTTTGTCTATGAATCAGGAAGTCATTACCGGTTACACAGCGTCAACCACTCAACCTGTCATTTTCTGTGGCGAATTTCAAACAAATAAATTTCTCGGAAACTAGTATTTCATTCAAAACGTCAGGATCATTCGTCGAAAATGTCTGATGAAATGACAGTGTTGTCATTCAATCAGACAAGTACAGTCAGTTACAGTCAGTCATTTACAATCAGTCAGTCAGTCAGTCAATCAGTCAATCAGTCAATCAGTCAGTCAGTCAGTCAGTCAGTTATGCAGTTAGTCAGTCAGCCAATCAGTAAGTCAGTCAGTCAGTCAGGCAGTAAATTAGTCAGTCAGTCAGTCAGTTTCGTCGATTTCTCTTTGGTCAAGAACATATTCTATAGCTACATGTAGAGAATTCAACTCAACTGAACGAAGCTGTTTTCGTTGAATCATTTTTCCTACATACTTGTATGCATAAAAGTGATAACCTAAATTTTCAATCAAAAATTCAAAAAATCTATGTTTCGTTGCGTGAAAGCGGTTTACGGGTGCTTTAAATGTTTCGGATGCTGTGTTCATGATTACAACCTTAAAAAAATTTCGCTAAAATTGAGTATCAGTAAACTCATGAAATCTTTTTTTCACGTCACCGCGAAAATGCGCGAATTTTAATAAGTATGTACAGGGTGTCCCATTTAGAAGTAACGTTTTGTTTTTGCTGTAAAATTTGTGAAAAAACACCGATTTTAAATTTTTAGCCGCCAATTTTTTTTTGTAAATTGTTTATTATATGCCGCATAAAACTACAAAAATCAGTGCATCTTCACACAAATTACAACAAAAACAAAACGTGATTTTACATGGGACACCCACACCCTGTACATACGTTGTTTACTTATGACTTGCACCCGCTAAAGAATTTTGCATCTAAATTAAACTACAAAAAATGAAGCTTTCATGAGGCTCAGTTGATTTTTATTCTTATTGCAGAAGTTTCTCTCCATACACGAAAAGTCATAATGATACGGCGATTCCAAGGGTGTCTCCTGAAGATACCACTACTCGAAAGATACTACACCACAGTACATGTAACAACCCAATAAATTCGACAACAACATTACCGTATTACACGATTTCAGCAATTTTTCTAAATAAAATCATCAATAGTTCAATTCTCACCGAATTCTCCACATTCATCAATGATTACCTAGTTCGTAAAAAACGTCTCCACAATTTCGAACCTAAAGCGACAACCATAAAACATTATTCACCGGAATCGCCAAGTTGATTATTTTCCCCCATTCATCCATTTTCGGCGAAAACGCCGAATTACCGAAATCACCGAATATGGCGAAAATGCAGCGGCTTACCTTGAAACATCGGATGAAAAGTATGGACAGCGCTGATTTACCTCCGATTCAAATTGATATTCCCTCTAATCACTGTGATCGGGCCCCGATCGACTTCGATGACTATCCACCGTAAGTTCAGAATGACTGACTGACTGATTGGCTGACTGACTAACTGATTGACTGACTGACTGACTGATTGACTGACTGACTGACTGACTGACTGACTGACTGACTGACATACTGACTGACTGACTGACTGAATGACTGACTGACTGACTGACTGACTGACTGACTGACTGACCGACTGATTAGTAAACGAATTCTAGTATGCTTAGTTTTAAATTCCATTTTTGTGATCCTTGACTCACTCAGTCACTCATTCACTCACTTACTCACTCAGTCAGTCACTCACTCACTCACTCACTCACTCACTCACTCACTCACTCACTCACTCACTCACTCACTCACTCACTCACTCACTCACTCACTCACTCACTCACTCACTCACTCACTCACTCACTCACTCACTCACTCACTCACTCACTCACTCACTCACTCACTCACTCACTCACTCACTCACTCACTCACTCACTCACTCACTCACTCACTCACTCACTCTTTCACAAACTCAATCGTTCATTATACTTAATCAAAACACGAACCAGGCGCTATGTAAATTCAATGAACAAGTGCATAACGAATTCAGAAAAAAATGTGTAAGGAAAAAAGTTGCCTTGGCCAAGCTATATCTGTCGAATTGAATGCTGCATTTCACAATATTTCTCAGGTGACTCATGCCAAAATCTAGTAGTAAAGTCAAATGACATTCAGTACTTGATGATCATGTGAATCAGACACTCCACCTACCTAGACCCTTTTGTGATTCAAGAACAGATTACCCAGCTTTTCCAGAGCGTGAAACATTATACCATAGTTAAGATGATTTAAGGTCGGACAACTGACTACGTTAATGTTTTCTCTTTATGTTTCGCAGGATCTCAATATGAGCGCCATTAACTCACCATAAAACAAGCTATTTACCACTTTAATGTTTTGTTTATTATTCACATTTTTTTATAAAACAGTGTTATTCTTATCATAAACTGACTCTAATCAGTGGCAATGTTTCGACCAACGGTGTTCAGCTGCATCAGAAATAAAGTATTGGAAGTATCAGAACTCTTCTTCAGTATTTCAGTTTTCACAACTCCTGATTGAAATTAGAACAGAATCAATGCTGTGTTTATTGTTTCGTTATTATACATGTATGTAATTTTGTTCTCTTTTTCACGTGGTTACCTTTTTTATAGAAAATAAACACGTTTGTGCTTTTCGGTTATGTTTCGCAATGATTCACGCACTCAAACGAATCTGCAGGGTGTCCTTTCTAGGTGTGAAACATTGCTTTTTTACGAATAAAACTTTCCAGTTTAAAATCTCTTTGTGTGCTTCCTATGTACTCTTTTACAAATGCGTGTATTCAAAAGGAAGCGAGGAAAAAACGTCTGTTGAAGTTATTAGTAAAACCCATGTTTCCCACCTGGATAAAACACTCTGTATAATGTATTTTTCGCTATGTAGTATTCAAACATGTTTTATAGCCATTGATGTTCAACTGGTCATGTAACGTAATTGTTTCCATTCGTTGTTCATGAATCGGAAAACATATTTTTGACAAGTTCCTTATTTTTGTTCTGTGTAAAGTGACAACCATACTCTTACTTAAAATAGTCCAATGCACTCACTCACTCACTCACTCACTCACTCACTCACTCACTCACTCACTCACTCACTCACTCACTCACTCACTCACTCACTCACTCACTCACTCACTCACTCACTCACTCACTCACTCACTCACTCACTCACTCACTCACTTTCAGACAGTTCTACGGCACTGAACCAGGTCAGCCAGCTCCGGAAGAACCATCACCTTCTCCCCATAAATACGAATCCGGCAAACGAATCAGCAATCTGGCTCGCCGATTCTCTGCCACGAACACCGCGGACATCTTCGAGTTCCGTCGAAGACATCGCTCCGCCTCGCTGATGCCCGGGTGAGTTGTTGTTGTTGTTGTTGTTGTTGTTGTTGTTGTTGTTGTTGTTCTTGTTATTGTGGTTGATGTTGTAGTTGTGGTTGTTGTTGTTGTTGTTGTTGTTGTTGTTGTTGTTGTTGTTGTTGTTGTTGTTGTTGTTGTTGTTGTTGCTGTTGTTGTTGTTGCTGTTGTTGTTGTTGTTGTGGTTGTTGTGGTTGTTGTTGTTGTTGTTATTTTCGTTCTTCCTCTATATTTTCCAATGCCAAAGAAATAAACTTGAGACGTTTATCAACTTTTCTTTTAACCCACTCTCAAACTGTTCCACTTTTGTCAAACATGTTATTATTTTATTTTTATTTTTTTGGGTTGTCTCACTCGGATTAAGATTTCACCGGCTCCCAATCATGGATGATGCTTGCTATAGGCATATCATGGAATTAAATTCCAAGTCACTTCATTGGATGTTCAAGGTACATTCTTTAACGACCATCAGCCAAAATGTAAAGCCCGTATGTTGTTTCTGCCATCAGAAACACTGCCTAAAACGTCTGATAATGAAACATCAGACAATGAGAGGTAACACGCACATCAATCTTCGTCACCCTATGCTATACTGTGTTAAACTATGGTGTCAACTGAATCGAGTTGAGGCTAGTGATGTTTCATTAACAAACGTTTGATACAATATTTTTGCTTGCAGAAACAACATACGGGCTTTAGGTCACATCACCATGTTTCGACTACCATAAGGCTTTTTGGTTAGGACTATTCCTAGAACGATTAGCGACATTCATTTCATAAAACAATACTTATTATCTCTTCAGGTATTTCCGAAAGTTTACTAAGTCGAAAAAATTTCAATTTAAAATTATATTGACATTCAAACTGCAATTTGAGATTATTCAGTCGTCACTCTTATATATTCTTTTATCCCCGCCGATTCTCCAAATCTCCAAATTGAGGGAATCTCTCCAAAGAGGGAGAATTGACAGAAATCGGACTACATTACCTACACTACACCTTAAGGAACAAGCCATACTTTTTGAAACGGCCAAAGAGGGGGAATTCCACTTTTCCCTCCCCTTCTCGTCCGCCAATGATCAAGACCACTACACAATCCACGAGAAAAAGTTAAATATTTACTCACGTTTTTTCACTAATGCGCAACATCAAGGTTAATAAAAGACGACGGCGGACCGCCAAAATGCGAAAAAAATACAGTTTTCCCCAAGATGTGGATAAAAATTTGTTATGCCACTTCACAAACAAGTCTTGTATATACAAATTCAATTTTTAATAAAACCGCCAAGGCAGGGGTAATCAAGCTTTTCTACGTCCCCTGGTCCGCTAGTAAACGAATTGCCGCCATTTTTTTCGCATAATCTCACTTACGAGGGCGTCAAATCAACGACGTAAAAAACTCTGTCGAAAAAGTTTAACATTGCAGCGAACGTTTCCTGTGTAGCGAACGGGAAATAAAGCAACTTGAGGCTTTCACTATCCTCATACTGTAAGAAAGCGACTTTGTTACTCATTAACGAGTAAACTGACTTAACTTTTCCATTTCTCTTTCTACCTGGATATTTTCTGTGCTTAGCACTGTTTTCGCCTAAGCACACACACATCATTTGTGATAGACCCTAAACCATTTGTGAAACAAATTTGACTTTGGGTAAACCAGTTCTTTTTTCAGTTTGTAAAGCTCGAAAGATGCCGATTGTAGAGAAAATTAAAATCTGGTTGAGAATAAGGGTTTATTGATTTCATAAATGAGAATGAAGCAGATTAATGAAACAAAAAAACGCAAATTTAACTCACTTAGTTTTTTTCGGTACCGCTTGGTCAGGTTTTCTTGTTTTCCAAAATTATTTTTATGAACCCGTTACCCGTTTTGTGAAACAAATTTGACTTTGGGTAAACCAGTTCTTTTTTCAGTTTGTAAAGCTCGAAAGATGCCGATTGTAGAGAAAATTAAAATCTGGTTGAGAATAAGGGTTTATTGATTTCATAAATGAGAATGAAGCAGATTAATGAAACAAAAAAACGCAAATTTAACTCACTTAGTTTTTTTCGGTACCGCTTGGTCAGGTTTTCTTGTTTTCCAAAATTATTTTTATGAACCCGTTACCACAAAAACAATGAACTAAGCGCAACGTTCGTATAATATCCAAGTGTATTATGAAAATATAAACTTTTATCCAAACTATTATCACGCTTCAAATTAAATTTCGAATTCTAATTGTGCGCCAAAAAGTTTTGTAGGTAACAAGAAACTCTGGATAAGCTATACCATACTTTTTTCGTTGGGTTGGCTTATTCTTAATGAGACCTTGTCGAGTACTGTAATCGAGCAAACTTTTTGAAGCTTTTCAAGCTGTCGGTTGCAATTTCATGTCTCTGCTATTGTGACACCTTGATCATACTATAGAACGGTTTCCGATCAAGAAGGTGTCATTCTGTGACGTTTGAATTTTTATTCAATAGAACTATACAACTTTTCACAAGCTACTCTGATCAACACTGATTCGCACAAATATAGAAAACAAACGCGTCACAGCCACCTCCAACTATAGATTAAGCGCACAGCGGTCACCACTGATTGGTAGTTTGATTTATAGTTAACCATGGTTTTCACTAGCGGACGAGAAGGGGTGAAAAAAGTTGAAATTCCTTTTATTTGGCGAATTCAAAAAGTAGATTGCCAATTCTGCCCTCTTTGACAAAATACCTCTGCTTTTGGAGGTTCGACTCGTGTGTCAGTGATGATTCTTGATAGTTTTTACTGAAAATTTGAAAATAAATGTGCATCCAGTAAAACATACATAGATGTGTTGTTTGTTTTTTTTTAGTTGAAACTTCAACTGCAAATCCTGACTCTCTCAGTGACTTCATATTATCATGCACAATCATAAAAAAGACAAATCTTCTGTATGAACCATCATAAATTCGATTTAGAACTCTAAAAGCTTTGGTGTTACATGATAACTCAAAAAAATACTTTTTTGTAGAAACTTTAGCGTAAAATTTTTACAAAGGTAATCACTTCCAAATTATTCTGGAAATAATTACACATGACATCACAAATTTGTGAAGGGCTTTCACAAACATAGTTGGAAGCATTTTTAGAAAATTAATTGTTGAATTAATTTGTTGAATTAAAAAAGAATCAATATTTTTATAGTCCGTCTCGATGTTATTATGTGTACTCATATCATCAGTGGTCTGGGTATCCCAAGAAATTAGTACATTTAATGGCTAAAACCAGCTCTAATCCAATCGTTTCATTCATTCTTGGTGACCGGAAACGTACAAACTTTTTGATTTACTAAAGATAATAGAAACAAGAGACATAAATTCATAAATTATTTCTATTTTATTCAGATGTGAAAACGCGCCGGCACCGCTCAACCCCAAGCAGCTGAAAATGTTGGCTGTGGCGGCGAAAAAGCCGAAAGACTGGCAAAACTCGGCATCACGATGTTTCGAATTGCGACGTGAAGTGAGCTCCCGTTCGAAACATCTGAAGTTGTTGATGGACTCGATTAGTGATTTGGTTGGTTATTTTTTCTGGTTGCGAAACGGAGGTTTCTCCTATGTTTAGCGTGAGAAAGATTGTGAGTTATTCTGTGAGAAAGAGTTATGGGTAACCTTTTCGTCCGCATAACCGAGCTGACTCTGAGAGGAGCTGACTCCTAACGAGGAGAGCTGAGTTGGACACATGACAAACGTATGTAATGAACCACCTTTCATCACGGATATGATTCGTTGATGTTAAACGGATATATGGTCGACAATGATAGAGCCTAATAAGCACCCAGCCAACCAACATCTACCACTTGAAAAGTATAATTTTAAATTAAACGAGTCCTTATTTTTTCAGGAAAAGCAAGCGATACTCGAGGAATACGCGTTTGAGACCTTCCATTTGTTGACCGAATTGAGCTGTTTGAGTGACTGCAGCACTGGTGAGTTATGATTGTTTTTTATATCATACAATTTATCAACGTTTTTTGGAATATTTCGCATTGGTCTTCTAACTTTTGAGTGACAGAAAATATTATTAAGTTCAAAAAGCACCACCAAGTTGAATTAATTACAAAACATAATAGTGAGCAAGTTTCTTGATTTTTTTGAGTACTGTGTTAGGTTAGCCGTAGATTTTTCAGTTCACGGTAGCCTGAAAAGATCACTATTTTTCCAATTTGCTGTTACAGCTTCAATTCATAAGTCATAATTTCATTCAGTTATCATTTCCCCCTTTTTTTTACAGGAGGCAAAGGTGGCGCACCGATGTGGGAGCTGAAATTTGCGCAAGAGATACTCGAAGAATTGCTGAAATACACACCGGATTTGATAGCGGCTGGATGGCAGTTTGAAGCCATTCGATTGTTTCTCCACAAATGCCTGTTACATCGGTGCTCTATATGTGCGGATACGAGGTTTGGAATTCTGTAGAAAAAAAGGGAAAAATATTTGTTTTTTTTTTAAATGAAAAGTATTGTATTTGTGGATGTTGTAAAACGGAGTGCCAAATGTGTCATCACGGACTACGTTCAAATTTTGATTTGAAATCGACCTTTCCAAAGGAAAACATGAACTAAGTGTTCTGTTCAACTTTCCTTGACTTTGTGAACGAATTATACTTTATACGAATAATAGTTTGAAATTCAAGTTCTCAAACTCTTTGGGTATGGAGTTTTATGTAGCAACTGAGTGATATTTTGTTTTTCAGAAATGCACAAGACCCGGAGTCCAATCACGACTCGATTCGTGCCAAGGCAGTGAAACTGTTCCTGTTGTGGTTTCAAATACTCGGCGCCGCGAATAATGGTTCGATAATTTTTTTAAACCTTTTATTTATTTTTTCCTAGTTTTCTTTCATTCCCCTTTCCCTCAGTTCCACGTGATGCGTGATCAATAGCTGTATTTGTTCTCCAAGCTAATGTGTCGAAAAAAATGCCTCAGAACTGCTATTTTCCCTTCTTTGAAAAATGATCCTGCCATTAGAAGATTGACTCGTTCTCGACTGTCTTGATTAACACCAAAAAATTTGTTTATTCTTTTTTCAAAACAATGTACAACGAATTGAGTGTGAACGAATAGATATAGTTGTGATTATGCACTGATTATGGAGTGTATGGAAAACATTTTTTTTCATTCAGTACCCCGTATTCTGGAGTCCATGTTCATCGATCTCTTACCGGGTGCTTCCTGGTCCAGATCGGATCGATCGTCCGTTCGTTCCAAGATATCGGCCAGTCTGAAGACGGAGTCTTCGGCCGCCGGACAGTCCCCACCGGTCAACGGATCGGGCGATGATGGTGCCGATGCTCAGGGTTTGTTGTCTTCACCAGCGGACGAGAAGGGGTGGGAAAAGGGGATTTCCCCCCTCTTTTACGTTTTCAAAAAGTATAATCTGTCCCAAAATGTGTAGATAAAATGGCCTGAAAACTGCCAATTCCCCTCTCTTTAACGAAAATCCCCACCCTTCGGAGGATTAGCGGGTCCGCCAGTGGTCTTGTAGTTCTTGTCTGGAATCATTTTTAATTTATATAATGTAATTTCAGAGTCAAATTTAAGTGGGCAATTAGCAAAAAAAACAAGTTTCTATTTTCTTTTCAACGGTGTGAAAACCAAAAGTCTAATTGTTAGAATGAGAAAAGTGTTCACGGTTTTCATTTTATCTGTGCTTGCATGGGTTAGACTACTCAAATTTCAAATTCAAATTTATTCAGATGTTATGCCATAGTAGCAAAGTAGGATACCAAGTCACAATAGTAAATTAACGGTCATCCACTTTACAATGACAATCACTGATCGCTCATCAACTACTGAAGAAAACTATATTTTTTCAATTGTGTAATGTATTTTTTGTTATACCACAATCGCAAAGTTGGATACCAAATCACAAATATTGTAAAATATTGGTTACCCAATTCACATGTGGTGGGGAAAATCAAACTAAAAAACGGGATAATATTTTATTTGTTTGCAGAACCTTCGGCCAGCGAAGATGGTTCTGGTCATTTATACGCTCACTTGTGGGACAATCAACGTCACAATCTCTATCTGGACTCGTTTTTCTTCAAGAATATATTGCGCGAGACGAGCAAAGTCATGTGGAAAAGTCAGGTTACTATTCAGGAAACTTGGCGGGAATTTGAATTCAAAACTGATAAAGTCATGATGGGTCTAAGTACGAGTGTAATTTTTTATTATTAATTTCAACGTTTTTCGTCTATTAGAAGTAGCACTGGAATGGGTATGGTCTTAGCATACACCAGTTATAGGTGCATTTATTCATCTCGGTGTAATAATATCAATAATAATCAGTTTTCACTTTTCTGAAGCGAACAGTCGGTCATACAGTACAGTCGGTGCAGCGGGTTATGTCTTGTAAAACTGTTGCCATTCACATCCTAAAATTAAGTTTATCTCTGATTATAAGGGGAATATGATGAAAAAAATTGGTGGGGATATGGAGTAGGATCAGGCGCACCTTTTCAGTTCGACAGTTCGACAGTTTAAAAAAGTATTTCACAGGCAGAAAAAATGACGAGAACGTACACGGACCATAAATTGGTAGTACAGGTGATGTTTCATGATTAGGAACGACTTTTTTTATTCTTGCTGCCTGAAAAGGTGCGCCAGACCCTATTCCATATCTCCATCCGTTTTTATCATCATATTCCTGTTATAATCAGGGAAAAAAGCAATTTTAGGATGTGAATGGTAACAGTTTTACAAGACATAACCCGCTGCACTGACTGTAGCTCTCTCAGTGAGTGAGTCATTCGGTGACTCAGTCAGTCAATCGGTAACTCAGTCGGTCGGCCATCAGTCAGTCAGTCGGGCACTCAGTTGATCAGTCACTCAGTCGGGCACTCAGTTGATCAGTCACTCAGTCGGGCACTCAGTTGATCAGTCAGTGGTCGTACAGAGCCTTTGTCATGTGTACTCATGTTTCTGTATGTCCTGGGTCTGACCCTAAGGATATGAAATGAAAAATTAAGTCCGTCACTCACTCAGTCAGTCAGTCGGTCACTCACTCACTCACTCACTCACTCACTCACTCACTCACTCACTCACTCACTCACTCACTCACTCCTTTTTCATTTTCCAGCTCGACGAGCACCACTATCGCTGTACGCGCTACGTTTTCGAGAAATTGAAGCTGCACTTTTTGCCCGTCTGTTTCCCGCCCGAGTTCGGCGGGATTTCGTCGAAGGAACCGACCATTGCCGAACTGCAAAAGTCGTTCGAAGAAGATTATCCCGTACTGAAAGAGAAGTGGGGCAAAAACCCCAATGAAGGTTGGTTGGTTGGCACTAGCGGACGAGAAGGGGTGGGTAAATTGGAATTCCCACCTCTGTGGCGGTTTAAAAAAGTTAAATTTGTTCCCTAAGGTGTAGGTAAAATGGCATGAAAACTGTGAATTCCCCCCTCTTTGAAAAATTTCCCTCCCTTTGGAGGATTAGCTCGTCCGCCAGTGCACTAGCGGACGAGAAGGGTGGGTAAATTGGAATTCCCCCTCTTTAGCGAGTTCAAGAGCCACAATAAGTTCCTTAAGGTTCAGGTAAAACAGTCAAATTTCTGCCAATTCCACCCTCCTTGGGAAGATTCCCCTTCCTCAGGAGGAGATTTGGCTAGTCCGCCAGTGGATGGTGGTGGGATAGAATTGAAAAAATTTGGATTTTTTCAGGTAGATATTTAACTGCAACCGTGGCAGTGTATTTCAGGGTTTGAAAAAATATAACTATTTCTGTACATCGCCAAAGATGTTTAAAGTTTATTAAAAAATTACCCCGTTTTTCAGAAGCCCATCAGCTGCACTGCATCAATACGTTTCACTTAATCCGTTGGCTAACGGATAATCTACTGGATCACTCGAAGATCAAAGTGCCTTCACTCCAACGCAGTCAGTCGGCCAATGTCACGCGTTGGTTGTTATTATTATTATTTTTATTTCGTCATCATTTTTTTAGTTAATTTATTATTATTTTTTGAAAATGCATGACATTTAGCTGATATGATTGAATGCCTTTTTTAACAAATTTTCAAGCTAGAAAATACACCATATAAAGCGCGTGAAACGTGAACTGGAACATCAAATTTGTAGCCGTCCAAAAATTGCGATAGAAAGAGAGAGACCTAAAGATTCGAATTCGAAAAATTCTTGAATATGAGTGAGGAGGTATTTTTTGTTGCTGCCATGCTGTTGTTGTTGTCGTTTTGTTGTTGTTGTATTTTTGTTTGTTTTTGTTGTTGTATCTAATGACGGTCGTTGTTTTTGTTGTTTATCTTATGATGAGAGTTGTTGTTGTTGTTGTATCTTATGATGAGAGTTGTTTTTGTATCTAATGACAGTTGTTGTTGTTGTTGTTGTTGTCGTCATCGTTGTCGTGGTTGTCGTGTTTGTTGTTGTTGTTTGTAGTTGTAGTTGATCAGGGGTGGGCCGGGTTTTTTGGCGTTTTGCAGGGGGTGGGGGGGGGGGGGTAGCCGACAGAAAATCCCATCTTACTCGACCTGTCCGAAAAGTGGGGAAGGGGGGTAAGGTCGGGTGGGGGGGGTCTTAGAAAAAAAATTCGCATAAAACGCTCGTTTTTTGCTTGTTTTTGCTAAAAAAATCTTCTATTATAAGGTATAAACATCACATATACCGGTTTTTTCAGGTTTTAACCAAGAAAACTGACCCAGAAAACGTGTTTCTTTGAAAAAAAATTCTGACAGCCAGAAAATTTTAAAAAATGAGCCTCAAAATCGAGGTTTTGAGACCGATTTTCTCAAAAATTTCGAGTAGGGGGGAGGGGGTAGGCGACCTAAATTTTTGTCTAGGGGGGAGGGGGTAGGCTACCCACCGACCCTGAAAAGCGGGGTGTAAGCCCCCCTGCGGCACACCTCTGTAGTTGATCAACAACAACAATAACGACAATGTTATTGTTCTTATCTTATCATAACCTCTCCACCTGCAGCGCGTCAACTGATGCGACGACCGCCACCCGGACATCAACTGATTCATCGACTGGTCCACGAGGAACAGCACAATCTGCTGCTGACACTGTGTCTGCTGAGGAAGGCGCTGCTGATGCCCATCGCCTGTAGTCCGGGTATGATCACCAATGTGCTTTATGTTAGTACTTTTAGTATTTTCTGGCCTGAGTGTGTGAAGTAAAACCAGCCTACAGTGGCGCTCAAAAGTTTAGATACAGCTTCGATTTTTTGGTTTTTGAAGAATATCTGGGTGGTTTTCCCCACCGGACACGTGGTAAACACTAACTTTGATAGAAGTAAAGGGTCATATTGTTTAGGTTAGGTATTATGAACATTCTGTGAAATTTTCAAGGGAAAATGTTCGTGGAACCATCAGATACTCCTCAAAAACGAAAAAATCGAAGCTGTATCTAAACTTTTGAGTGCCACTGTATGTCAAGTAAAACAACGTGGCCAATCGTTTTTTTCTCTCTTTGGTTTATCATGTTTTTCTTGTTTTATTTTTATTTTTTTCAAAACATTCTCAAAAATAGCTTTAAATTTTTTTAAGAGACATTTATGTTGTTGGAAATGAGGGCACTGAAATTTTGTATCATTTGTTTTGTTGCAACGTTCGAGAATCACAGACCCGAAAATAGAATTATTGGCCTCAATTTTTTGCGTAAAACAACGATGAAAAAGTATATTTGAGCACCTTTTCTCGTTCTGCATCAAAAGATGGCGTTTTGGAGGAAAGGGGGAGTTTCAAAGTTGCTTATTTCATGTTTGGTATATGTTTTAGTTACTCGAACAATGGGTGGAGCAGCCGCCGTCCATGGTCAATCATGATACGGTTAGTAATAACGGTATACATTGTGAGTTGTTATATTTTCTTTTATACATTTAATTTTCTGGAAGCTGAATTATTATTATGTCATCGAGTTTTCTTTCATTGGTTCTTATGTTGCCATGTAACACGAAAAATGACGTTTTTAATTTAATTGGCAAAAATTAATTAACACCAAAAAGCTTCATGGCAGTCAAACAGAAGTGTGACCTACTGGCTGATGGTCGTTAAAGAATATGTCTTGAACATCCGATGAAGTGACTTGGAACTCGGTTCCATGATATGCCTATGGCAAGCACCATTCGTGATTGAGACCCGGCGAAGTCTGAATCCGAGTGAGACAACCGACCAAAATTTTTTTTAAATATTGTTTTCAATTTGCAGCTCATTCGCATCATGTTCGTCTTCTACTTTAATCCGCGACTAAAACTGCTGCCGCTGCACGAGCCCGTCGGTTGGTGATAAGTTTTATATAATAATTTTGGAATAATTTTTTTTGTAATATTGAATAAAAATAAAACTAATTGTTTTTGATAGAGTTAAATTTTCTCGTTCATTCGGAAATTTTCTAAAATTATGTAATTATACATAAATTATTCTAAAAATAGAATTTTCTTGTTTTTCCCAGCACCAACGACCAATGTGGACGCGCGTGCGACAACAAAGACGGCTACATATTATGCCAAAAACACCAATGCTCGTCTGTTATCCATTATTAAGGTTGCTTCATTTTTTGAATTATTTTAGATAATTTAATGACGAATTCTAGTTCAACCAAGAAAGTGAACTTTTTTAATCCTCGAGTAGTTGCATGATTTTCAAAAATCACATCTTTCTCATTGCTTCATTTCAAGGGTTCACCAAAAAGATACACCCGAGTTCCCCAGAGTGTGAGTATGAGTAAAACGATAAACAGCGTTAATATAGAGCATAATTCCGGATTTACATTATAATTATGCAGGTCGTGTTTTCAGTAGCTTTTAGTAATTGTTTTTTTTATCACAAGATCAAGAAATTCCAGACCCTGGCCAACACCCAACGTGTACTCACCCTCAACTGGCGTCAACTACTTGACTACTTGCTCCGTGCCGTTTATAATACGCTTCCAGAAGACTACACCATAGCGAATCAGTTCACTCGCTCCGTCAGCGCGGCCATGTTTCAGGTTTGATTTTTCTCGCTTCGTTTGTCTAGTGGTTAAGGTATCCGCCTTGCTAACTGGTGGTCCTGGTTCAGATCTCGGGTTGAGAACGTTTTTTTCGATTATCATTGTTATTTGTGATAAACGTGAACGTGATTAACTTATTTCACTAAATATATGACGTGGTGTTCAAGTTCAATTGTGCTATTCTGACTCGATGGCCAAAAAATGTTGATCTCGAATTTTCTTTTAAAAACATTATCGAGTAGGGCTTGTAGTGGTTGTATAGTTTTGTGAAGTTTTTATGATAGTGGTGTGGTGACAACATTGTATGTGATTCCAGACGCTGCTCGTGAGCTGGATCTTTGTCACCGGCGTTCGTATGGTGAACATTCCCGTTGAGCTGTGGGATCGTTTGTATGAACTCTTGCAGGTTGTTGTTGTTGTTGTGGTTTTTGTTGTTTGTGTGTGTTGTTATTGTTGTTGTGTTTTTTGTTGTTTGTGTGTGTTGTTATTGTTGTTGTGATTGTTGTTGTTGCTGTGGTTATTGTTTTTTTGTTATTGGGGTTATATATGGTTATTATTATTATTGTTATTATTTTTGTTGTTGTTGTTTTTATTATTGTTTTTTTTTGTTGCTGTTGTCGTTGTAGTTTCACTCAATAACAACTGTTGTTGTTGCAGAAACGCCGCAACTGGGAGCAGCTGGTGGATGAGTGGACGAAAGTGATGACGAGTGCCACGCGAGCGTTGACGCAGTACGTCTATGATGTGAGTGACTGAATCAGTGACTGAATGAGTGACTGAATCAGTGACTGAATGAGTCGAGTCCCTGAAAGAGTTACTGAATCAGTGACTGATTGAATGACTGAACGAGTGACTAATTTTTGGCGCGCATTTTGAATTCAAATCTGTTATGGGCGGTGGGCGCGTGTTCAAGTTATTGAGAGAGAAGCAATGTTTTTCCCGTGACATTCATAAAACATACGGACACGGGTCTCATTTCCGTGCGCAGCCGTTCAGTTGGACTAAAGTTTCATTAATAAAGATATCTTGACCAGATATAACTTATGATGTGTTATCTGATAATAATTACCAAGTAAAAAATCCAAATTAAAAAATA
Organism: Daptonema setosum; assembly: GCA_964036265.1. Classification (NCBI taxonomy): domain Eukaryota; kingdom Metazoa; phylum Nematoda; class Chromadorea; order Monhysterida; family Xyalidae; genus Daptonema; species Daptonema setosum. The sequence continues at coordinate 3,028,310 of OZ038446.1, read as the reverse complement.
ATAATTTTTTTGGTAACCGAGGATATAAAAATTGTGCCAAGGTAAAAAATCTGGGATTCAGTTTAACTTGGCATATTTTTTCAGCTCAATCTCGACGATCTGCCGCTGGATCGACCGACGGAACGTCAGCGTCTGCGGGGTGCCACGTCGAGACCGAAATCGTTGAATATGGACGACTCGCGAACGATTGCCGAACCGCAGAAACAGAGTTGGTGAAACGTAATAAAAGACGCAGTTTCCTGTCATGTGTTGCTGGTTTGTCGAAGAATACGAACAAAAACGGGCATATGATTCTTTTTTTGTCAATCCATAATCGGAATTTTTTTGGAATTTTTAAAATTTCCATTACATACAAGAAATTACGAATTGAAAAAAATCGAGTTTCAAAAACTAGAAATTTGAATTTGCTTTCTTGTTGCACGTTTTTTTCTTGAAAGTTATAACATTTTTTGTTGGCTGGTTTGGTTCTAACCTGGTAGTTTCATCTGGTCGTTTCCAGACCGATCAAAATTAAAACTAGAACACAAGCCAGGAGAAGTTTCAGTTTTCCAGATTTATCGTTTTTTTGTTCATTTTCTTCTTTTCTCTGTAATTTTATTATTTTTCTCGGTTATTTTTCGATCATACTTTTTAAGCTGTTGTTCCTCTCGTCTCAGCACCCTCGGTGCTAACACCGACATCGCCCGTCAGTCCAATGATGGTCGTTTTGACTGGAGTTGCGAAAGGTATCAATGATACTCGGTAATGCTAAACCTACCCAAAAAGTTGCACCTAATTTGATGTACAAACACATAGAGAAATGGTGCTTCTAGTTATGTTTCGTTTTGTAAAAAAATTGAGAAAATTGTAATACTTTTTGTCACGCATATTTCGAGGAATACGAAAGGAACATTTTTCCGTGCTGCTGGTAGATTATTTTCTGAGTGCATGAGAAATTTGGAAAGGGTTATCATCACCGACTATAAATTAACAGTGTAGAGCCATTCGAGTTATGTTTATTCAGGGCTTCACAACTTGCTTGAAGGGTTTAATTCGCGCGGGGGAAACATACCGTTCTGTGCTTGCCAGATCAATATTTAATCTCGCTTGCTATATATGTATTAACTGTTTGATGTGTAAAGTGTAAATAAACTCACAATTATAGTAATTGTTCATCGTAATGCCAGCTGACTGAAATAATACCAGCTTCTATTGTGTGTAGAAAATTTTTTTACGTAAGACAATCCTTTACAAAACATCGCAGGGCTATCATGGACAGAAATTTAATCCCCGCTAATTAAATGTATTGCAGAATTGATTATCGATCAGACCATGCTATGCAGGGTATAGGTAATGACAGCTACTATCAAGTCTATTTTTCTTGGAAACACGTAAGTATTTTTGAGAAATCTTTTGCGGTGAATATTTCGTGAGAAAAAAGAGTCGTTGATGTTTAACGAGTTTACAGAAAATGTTGTTTTCATGGTATTAGCTGTCATAATTTGTATCATTGTTATAAGATTATATTTTTTTTATTTTTACGTTAATTTTTTTTTCCAGAACTCACGTTGCCCGATCAGTCGTACGATTTCTGTTCGCCGATTCTGTCGGCCTCCGCCGGTCAAGTGCACAACTTTGATCAGAACTCGTCGGTGTCCGGCAATAATTCCATCAGTGACGATCGCCGATCGACGAATAGCAGCAGTAATGCCGGTTGGTAGAATCACTGGTCACTAGCGGACGAGAAGGGGTGAAGTAAAGTAGAATTCCCCCCTTTTTGGCGATATCAAAAAGTAGAGTTCTTTCCCTAAGATGTAGGTAAAATGGCCTGAAAAATGCCAATAACCCCCGCTTTGACAAAATGCCCCTCCCTTTAAACGATTAGATCTCCCAAAGGAAGGGGAATTTCGTCGAAGTGGGGGGAATCGGCAGTTATTAGACCATTTTACCTGCACCTTAAGGAACGAATTCTACTTTTTGAGAACGCCAAAGAGGGGGAATTCCACTTCCCCCACCGCTTCTCGTCCGCTAGTGGTATAATATAATCACTGATGGACGAGCCGATCTCCCAAAGGGAGAGGATTTCTCCAAAGTGGGAGAGTTTCAGCAGTTTTGAGACCATTTTATTCATACCTCCATGAACAAATTCATACCTCCACAAACAAAGGACGAAAGCACAAACTTTAGACCGGTATTTGGTGCTGATGCGCTTGCTAAAAGGTAACAATACTTACGGGTCATACTTTTGGGGATTGATATTCAAGTTTTTTTCACATTTTATTAGATTCATGTCGTAGTTTGAATTAAATTACGTAAAGCTGTATTTTCTGACAAGTCATGATTCAGAGTTGTATTAACTAATCGGTTTTTCTGACAGTCTAAACACTAAATGGTAGAAATAGGTTTTCTGAATTGTGATTAATTAACGGCATGTTTAACATGTTTGCACCGGGTATTCTTATTCAATGTTTATTCAATTTTATTTTTTGCGCACGGATAAACACTCATGAGAGATTTTCGTTGAATCTACTTTCGAACTTTTTTTCATTAAACGGCCAGTTTTTGTTCATAAAAAAAAATGTTTTTTTTAAGTTTCAAGGAACTTTATATGTTGTTGATTTTTTTTATTTTAAAATCCTATATTTATTGATTTTTTTATTTCAACGTTTTCTTCCTATTTTCAGACAAACAATCACTCCGGAGTGGTGGAACGGGCGTAAGAAGCCATGCGGCGTCGATCAAAAGTTTCGGCCAGAGCGTTGGATCCGCATTGATTAACGGGGATCATGAAGAGCGAAAGTCATTGAAGGTATGTTCACTCACTCCCTCCCTCCCTCCCTCCCTCCCTCCCTCACTCCGTCAACTCACTCACTCACTCACTCACTCACGCACTCCCTCAACTCACTCACTCACTCACTCACTCACTCACTCACTCACTCACTCACTCACTCACTCACTCACTCAATCCCACACTCACTCAACTTACTCCCTCACTCATTCACTCCCTCACTCACTCACTCACTCACTCACTCATTCAATCCCACACTCACTCCCACACTCACTCCCTCACTCACTCACTCACTCACTCACTCACTCACTCACTCACTTCCTCACTCTCTCACTCACCAGGATGTCGGACGTTCAATGGATGATTCGTACCTCTCGTCAACGATGACGATCACCTCCGGGTCGCCGACCACGACCAGCTCGGACATCGGCAAGATGGCGGCGATAGATGTCATGTCCATATCGTCAGGTACGGGCAGTGCCCAGATGAACATCAATGACCTGACCCTGCATGCATCGCCGACACAGTCGGGCAGCGCCAATGCTGAGGTGAGTTTTTTTGCTTTTTATTGGGACTTCTTCACAACTTTTCAAAATTTTGAAACTGAAAGCGGAAAAAAATCACGTTGTGTTTATATAATACGTAACGGGTTAATTTCGTATAAATCCTTTTTTAATTTTGATAACAAGATACTTTTACCGGACTTTACACACGGATGAACATAGAGCGAAATTTAGTTCAGAGAAGAAAAGCCGCAGTACGGAAATCATTGAAGTAAGGGGGCTTACCTAACTCTGAAATGTGCTCCTCCCGACCTACCACGAATTCATTAGACGGTCATCAGACTCCAAGAACGCATATAACTGAAAGTATTGGGCCTTTCTTCTCAAGGCCATGTATCGTCTTGAGCGTACCGTACGGCTGCGGAATCACGTACGATTCCTTACCGTAATCCGATCCCGATCAAATCCTATTCACCCGCTATGCATGCGATGTCCGTCCGTTGTGAGTTTGATTATACCGGGGTTGCTTGTTTATTAAAAAATATTTCTTGCCAACATCTTTCTTTATTGTAGTTCTTGTGGTTTTATTCAGATTTGAGAACATGTGGTTATAAGTTACCCAGATGTTCACAAATCTAGTCAACTTAGAACACTTAATTAATAAAATTGTGCGATTGCAGGTGAGTTGTGTAGTGCTTTTTCATACTCTTTGTATTGCTGGGTGGCAGTGGCAAAGTGTACAATGCCTTCAATCTATATTTGTGGTGATGGCGAAGTTGATAGACACTGCATTTCATTATTGAGAGCATTTTTTGTCATCATTGATTCATAATCCTGAAAAATCACTGTATTGTGTATTTGTAATAAAATTACGTATCCCATCTTCAAATAAAAACACTGCATTGGGAATGCGTCAGGCTTCTTTCCGCCTCATCAGTGTTACATAAAAATAAAAACCTCCTTATGTGTATGGTTAGGTTAGGTTGTAGACGACAAAACACGCCCTTGGGTTCTGAACAGTTATAAATATGTCCTTATGGTTACGAAATTTGATATCCTTAGTTTCAATTTCCAGACGGATGAAGTCTACAGCGAAGATCTGCCCGATGATTCGGTGGATTCGGCCACAAGTACCGGCGGTGAAGTGGATCTGACGCCTCGTGAAGAAGACATGCAATCTGTGGACGTACAGAAGGTTGGTAGAACTTACTGACTGACTAATTGATTGATTGCATGAATGAATGACTGACTGACTGACTGACTGATCGACTTACTGACTGACTGACTGACTGACTGACTGACTGACTGACTGGCTGGCTTGAGAACTGACTGACGGAAGAACAAATTGACTGAATGACTGTCTGAACGACTGACTGAATGACTGACTGACTGAATGACTGCCTAATTGACTAACTGACTGACCGACTGTAGAGCAAATTGACTGGTTGACTGACTGACTGACTGAGTAATTGACTGACTGGCTAACTGACTGATTCAGGTCTGGCTACTCATCTGGCGCCGATTACTGGTCTGCGTCGACAACGTGCAAACATTATGTGCCACTTGTGAGACCCTGATCAAGGTGAGATTGTGTTTTTATTAATCCAACAAATCAATAATTTATTTTACTTGAATTTATGTCATCGTTGTTTTGGCTTACTCTCCAGAAATTCAGAATTATCGGTACAAATAGCGCACATGAATTATTTTCTCCTTTTATGATCTGACCATCTGATTTTTGTTTTGTGTTGCTCGTTCTAATAATAGTTGTTGTATTCCATGTCCAAAGTTGGAGTTTTCAGATTTCTTTATTCATGAATTATCCGCTTCTTCGTTCTAATGATAGTTGTTGTATGTTCAAACGTCGACTTTTTTAAATTTCTTTCTTATTTTATTTTCCGTTTCAGGTCCGCGCCAACCAGCCGTCGTGTGCCAAATACGTGCCGCCATGGTGTTGGCTGCGATCACGTTTACTGACACTCTGTACCCGACCCGGCACGAATCATGTGGATCTGATGTCGGCATTGAAGTGTACGGCCAAACTCACATTCCTGCCGAGTCGATCCGATGAACAGATACAGGGTTGGCAGGAATTAATAAATCTTTTTATTTAGTGCAAACAGTTGCTGACTGCTGTCCTGGTTAAATTGAAACTAAAACCCAGAAAATAGCTGAAGGTATTTCTTGCTGGAACTTGCATTGCTAAATCGAACAGACCACACCGATACCATATCAGAATGGGGTTTCCGTAGTGGCCATAATAGGAGTTGAATAAACTAATAGACAATGGTAGAAACCCCTGTGCAACTCCTCAGGGTCTGGGTCTCAAGTCAGGTATCTAACAAAAACCATCAGTTTTTAAGAATGGTGCCTTACGTGCTAGATTTTAAAGGCGAAAAATTATTATGCATACTAGAAAG
>OZ038446.1:3017620-3020120 GCA_964036265.1 Daptonema setosum | reverse complement strand
ATGAGTACCTGCCCGTGGTGGTCAACGCACTGGTTAGTTGGTTGAGGGGCCGAGTGGTCAAGATTGATCTCAGCATTCAAATAACGCAATCATTAAGAAAGGTATCAACACGAGTTGAAATCACCGTCTTTTTTTCGTATAACGTTTGTAACAAGCCAAAATAGGTTAGTTCTTTTTCCGGAATTTTTTACCACTAAAACGTTGGAGCGTGTGTGTGAGACCCTCCATTGCCCGAAAATTCAGCCGACGGTTCCTTTTCAACTCTTACAGGAACAATGCGCCGCTGACAGTGAGCACGCGTTGGACTGTGTGCGTCGGGTAGCACTTGTGGCAGAATCGTTGCTGGTTGGTCAGGGGTGGACGGAGTAGGGGGTCGGTCAGTTTTTTGATGAGTTGGAGTGTGATCTTTTGATTCGCAACTTGGATTAATCACATTGGCGGACGAGCACAACCTTCAAAGGGAGGGGAATTTTGTCAAAGTGGAGGGAATTCACAGTTCTCATGCCATTTTACCTACACCTTAGGGAACAAATTCTACTTGTTGAAATTGCCAAAGAGGGGGGGAATTCCACTTTTCCCACCCCTTCTCGTCGGTGATTAACCACATGCATACGCGATGAGGCGGTGATGATGATTTGTTCTGCAACTGCACTCACCAGGAGACTACAACCTGAATGAAATGAACACGATTCTCAGTTGAGTAGTTCTTTTGGACTCTGAAACTGAAACTGAACACTCAAACCGTGTACTCTAATTTCAATTAAGTTTTTTTCTTTTTCAGGTGCTCCTCTTCAAGTGTCTGCATCAGTTCCCGCCGGCCCAGTTCTCAGTCTCGCAGCTATCCTCCATCGGGTTCGCATCCGAGGATCAGAGTTTACTGATCGGCCGTCAACCCGGTCTGATCTGGACGGTGAAGAACGAACTGATGAGTGGTCAAGAGACGAAAACAACGGTTAGTCCAATGTTTATCGATATTAAATTGTATTTAGGGTGATCTTTGTTTCATTTTTTGTCCATATAAATCTATGGATTATGTTCTGAAAAAGGAATTTAATAATCAAATTAGCTTTGATGTTTTTTTCATTTTTTGTTTACTTACATCTCAAGTTTCGTATCAAACGAGAGATTTCTTACATATAACTGAGGTTCGAATATTTCGCGATAAAGGCGACAAATTCACGAACTTTTTTATAAGACTCTTGATACACACCCAAAATTAAAAATTTGAAATTTGTCTGCATGTATAAAATGTTACAAAAAAACAAACAAAAAATATTGTGCTTGACATTTTTTTACAAAAAAATTGTCCCGGCAATGTCCCGGAAAACTATCGCGAAATATTCGAACCTCAGTTTGTTTCTACATAATTCGAATTATCACGAAATGCCTGTACAACTTTTGTTCATTTTTACGCTCCTATTTTTGTCTAAACGAAATCAAATTTGATTGATTAACCGATTTATTGATTGCGTTTGGACATCGAAACAGTTTGCAGGCTTCATCATCCGAAGTGCAATCAGCCCCAAACACCCCGAATAAGGCATCGAAATCTGATGATTCACCGAGGAAGAACGGCTTAATCAGCTCCAAAGATGACGGTCATTTACCGAACACTTCGATCCAGCCCTTTTGTATACTGGATGCCCGTAGTCAAACTGGTCGCGTCGTTTGGAAGGTTCGTGTATTAATTCAACAAAGTTGGGGAAAATTTTTTAAAAAAGTAATGAACATCCGTGTGTCAATTTGATATATTTTCCTCATGCATACCAATGAAAATATGAGTAATTTTGAGGAGCTGTACGTTCCTGTCGTCAAAATGACACTTTTGGGTCAGATCAGGGTGGCGGTAAAAAGTTCCAATTAGTACACTTGAGTGACAATATATATAGTTTTCCTTGGTTCACGATATTTTAGGCAGTTTTAATTTTTTACACTGATTTACTTGAACTCATGACCCTACTTACCCGAGTGTGTGTACTTTCTCAACGTCCCTTTCTTTCACGTTTTACGACTTCCGTTTATCTCCAGGTCGAGCCCCGGCCGACGCCACCGCCACAACGGCGCGACTTCTGTCTGCCCGACTCGGATGTGGTTCCGATCGTCGAGAACAAACGTCGTGCTTCGTTGGCTTCGATGGGTCGTCAAGCGTCCGTCATGTCGACTCCGGTGGCGTCACCGCCTCGAGAAGCGCCCATCGGCGAGAATGATAAAGGTTGTTGTTGGCACTGGCGGACGAGCTAACCTTACTTAGGGAGGGGAGTCGACAGAAGTCAAGTTATTTTGCCTACAGCTTAGGAAACAAACTGTGTTCACCAACTTGCCGAAAACCTTGGAAATTTGCTATGCCCCTCGTATTCGCTATTAGTTATTGATGCTGTTGTGATAGTTGATGTTAATGTGGTTATTACTTATTGTTGTTGGCGTTGTTCTTATTGTTGTTGTACAAGACTTCTTTTAAAATAATAATAAATCCGATAAATTTGGCTGGGATTCTCCAAAA